>JAAOIU010039099.1:0-12306 GCA_018107765.1 Hypogeococcus pungens | reverse complement strand
AAAGAGGGAAGACTGGCGCCTGCGCACATGTGTGTACTTTGATTTAAATTGCTCTAAGTCATGAAAAATGCTTTGCGCTTTCTGAGATTCGGTGAATGGATCTCAGAAAATGCAAAATTGACCATTTAGGTATATATTTTATGTATATATCCAGCATTAAAGTTGCATCGCGATTTATCAAACCTTCGACAGCAAAACACCAGCGAACAAGAACAAATGTGAAAAACCGTGAGTGGATCGCGACTCCTCAAACAGAAGAATTTTGACGAAGAAAACCACGAACTCGAAAAATTATGTAGACTAATTTAAGAGGTAAAACTGACGAAACAATCCTCTAGGTTGAAGTCGGTATAATTTCACAAATAAATAAATAAAGTTGCATCATTTTTTGTCTTCTATAAGCAAACTAGCTTCTTTTTGACAAAATGACCTCATTTTAAAAATACCACTTTCCATTCACTGTTTTTTGATGAAGTCCAGTCGTATAGATGCCTAAAAGCCGTTTGTACAGCTGAGGTCAGTTTACCAAATATACATCATAAAAAATTTCAGAATTTTAAAAATTGGGGAAAATGGTAAGTATTAATATTTTGGAGTATGTAGTAGGTGGTTAAGTAGAATACAGTGCTAACAGGCGTTATTAAGCGCGAAATTTTAAGATGGAAATTTACAGATGTGATGCCCATCTCAGCAGGCGTTATTAAGCTCGTAAATGGGCAATTATACGATAAAAATTTAAAGCTCTGATGCCGGATGCCGGTTCGCTGTTAACGCAAATTGATGCCACATTATTATAAAATATTTCACTCTGATTCGTATTATGATTAGAGATTGATTAAAAGACGAAGTACATGTCGATCGAGAGAAGGATATTTTTGCCTCCGTATTCGTAATGAGATAATATTCGAAAATGCGTCGTTGAACAGAAGCAAAAAAAAACTTTCGAATGAAAATTGAAAATGATTGATCTTTTCAATTTTTTGTGGGGAAAAATGAAAAATTTTTATGTTGAAAAAAACTGAAATTCTGAAAAGGTACCAGCTCAAAATAAACCGTGCAGTGTAATCACTCCAAGCGGATTTTTTATGAACTTATTTGTTGTGGCAAGCTGGCAACGTTCGAAAGCATAAACATGACAATTTTTAGCTTTTTGTTTTTATACTTTTTATCAAAAGTGAAAAAATCTTAATAAAATTTCGATTTTGTAGTGATTGTTAGGTATTGGCCGTTGTGAAAAAATTCACAAAATTCTACTGTAGTTCTTGGCTGAAGAAGTTGGATCATCCAGCTATTAAAAATTCATTCGTTTTGAGGTAGGTTATGTAAGTATGTTAAGTATTAACCACCAATAAGTGTTCGTGCAACACGAAATCAAGAAAATTGAAAAGCCGATTAATACGTTTCTACGATTATAGCTTCAATACGTAAAATGATTATACCTATTCGATGTTTTACCTGTGGTAAAGTAATTGGAAACAAATGGGATTCTTACCTTGGATTATTACAAGCAGAATACACTGAAGGGTAAGTCAAACTTTAAAATTTAACATCTCTCGTTTAATTCAGTTCAATTTGTTCCGATCATTTTATGGTCTTTTTTATGTAATTAATGCGTATGTTGAGAACCTCAAATGTGAAGAAATTATTGTTAACTGTACTTAAAATTTGCAGTGACGCCTTGGACGCTTTGGGATTGAAACGGTATTGTTGTCGTAGGATGTTGCTCGGTCATGTAGACTTAATTGAAAAACTTCTCAATTACGCTCCCCTCGAGAAATAAATATTTTAACAGGATTTCAGTATTCGATAATTTTTTACTTTTCTGTATTTCATATGTATTTTATTGTTTTGTTTCTTAATTTCTGAATAAACTTGCCTCTAACATTAGTAATAATTTGTTATTGGAGTTTTGATTGGTGATAAAATTTGAATTTCAATTTGGTGCCGAACTAAACGCAACGCAGAACGTAGTTCTTTTGATGATTGTGGTTTCAAATGAACGCTAATCGCCGTTATCAATAAATGAGATGGTCTATATATAAAACAATGAGCATTGATTCGAAGCAAATTACTTAATTTCATTGCAATTTTGGTGATCTGATAATTTGAACATCGAATAAAAATTTAGAGTTGGATGCGTTGCGAAATCATTGAAATAGTAATGAAATAGATTTCTCTTTTTCATTTCGTCTGCATAATCGTGTTGATTATTATTACAGTGAAAACTAAAAAAAGAACAAAAAATTGAAAGTTGATTGGATTACTATTATGCATGACGTCTGACAACAATGTGACTTGCAAAACTAAAGAACATTATTGAATTGTTTCTCAAATGGCTGTCTCTATCGTGAGCATCTTCATGAAACGAAATAAAATACTTTGAATGCTCCAGTTGAACAGAAATCAATCGCTACCCGTAGAAGAAAGACGGCCCTTCATTATACAAATAAAAAATAAATAAAAAATTCAATTCGAGTTGGTAAACTAATGGCAATAAAATTTTGGTAAGTATCAATTTTTAGCGTCATAATTCATAAATGAAAATTAATCTTAATTAGCGATGAAAAACGTTTTTCAAATATTTCAATAAAACTGAAAGTTTGATGTTTTACCATTTTCAAAAAATTTTCATAATTTCATTTTGTAGGATGAAAAATACGCAAATTTTCGAAAAATGAAATAAGACATTAAAAATGGTCCCATTCAAAAAGTGAAAACTGCTTTAAATAGAGGGAAATCCCCTCTTTATGATACAATCAAAGAAATCAATATTAAAAAATTTTATCTCATAAATTATTTGTAATATAACAAAATTTCTGTACGCTGTATATTACTTCAAATTTCCACGCGCGATGATGTCACAATCCATCAGCCAATCAAAACGTGCGCTTTTTTTTTAAAACGCTAAACAATTGAATAAGGTAACGAGGTAACTTCCATGAGCTTCCATGATATGCCAGTTTCTACCAGGACGCTCAACTGTAGGCTGTAGATAGACATGCCGTTCGGACTGATAATAAAAAGTGGTTGTTGATGAAACAAGATTATAATAATGGAATTTTAAAATTTATATTCTTTCAATTGAAGTTATTACTAAGCCAATGTACAGAAATAATCATATCAAAAATTAATTCGTGGAAAGATTTGAATGTTTTTTGAATAGCTTATCATTGATATGTGTAGTATTAATGCTATGTCTTCCCTTCGTCTAAATTAGCAATGAAGAACGAATTGTATCTCGAAAACGTTGCGGATGGAACTAAATTAGGTATTAAGTAATTCAGTGAAACTAATTAACCGTTAATGCAATTACTTCTGTTTTTCACGAAACTCGCCGTTCTGTTTTTAGAAAATAACGATACCTTTGGTTCACTCTCTACAGCATCACCTTCTACTGGCAATGGGGATCTCTCAAGTACGTGCTACTCAACTATACATCTTAAAAATTGAGTTTAAATCCTCACTTTGCTAATTTATTTCATTTAGGAAGTATTAGTACCTACGAACTGAGTGATAACGATTCCTGTAAAAGAGAAAACACAGGAGATTTATCGGAATCGCAAACATTTGGTGCTAACGATGAATCTAAAAATATTCATGGTAAAAAAATTCTAAAATTTGTAATTTTTTTCACTTTTAGTTTTATGTCTTAATGTGTTTTACAACTTTATTTAGGCGTGCAAAGAAGCAACAATTCTTTTGGACCATCAGGAAATAGGTCTGAAATGGAGAAAAATAATTTACGACCAGGAGAGTGCATCATGCGTACTTTATTCCAAGACTTTACTCAACAAGCTGCTAGAAAGATGGAAGAAGTTATGGCTGAACCGATGGTTAAATTATTCTTATTAACTGAAGTACAGGTAAATAACATTCAAAATGTAAATTATTGAAAAATTACAGGAAAAGCCATTATCCAAAATTTTGCAACGCGGAGAAGACGCTCAATTTGATCAACTCATAGTAGCTTTTGGCACTGTAGCTGAACATTGTCTGCCTTCACTTTTGAGAATATTGTTTGCGTGGTATGAAAGACAATTGAATTCCACTGATGTAGATCTAAATACGATAGAATCCAAGAAAACAGAACAAAAAGGCAAAAGGTAGGTATATTAACAGTGTGATTTTTTTTACCAAAAATTTCTTTGATTCTTTTCAACTGCCGTTACTTCAGTGGAGAAAGCGCTGATACCAAAGATATAGAAGCGCTTCAAGAACGTCGTGATCTTGCCATAGAGTTCATGTTTTGTTTGGTACTGATAGAAGTTCTACACCAGTTGCCTTTTCATCCAGGCCATGAGGATCTCATCAATTACATCGAAAATGTCTCTTTCAAACACTTCAAATATCGCGAAGGGTAAATATTTTCACCATCAAGAATTTTGAATTTTACTCGTTTCATGTATTTTACTGATTTCGTGTACTTTTAGGGTACAAACTGGTCCTAATGCCAGTAATATTCACACATTGGCCGATTTATACGCTGAGGTAATTAGTATTCTGGCGCAGTCTCGTTTCCAACCTGTACGAAAACGATTTACGGCCGAGTTGAAAGAACTTCGATTAAAAGAGCCTAGTCCACAAACTACCCAAAGTATAATTTCCTTGCTGATGGGGATGAAATTTTTTCGCGTCAAAGTAAGCACACATTTTGTAACACTTTCCATCAGCAATAAGATTCCAAGGTACAAACATTTCAATTCATATTACTTCTGTCGTTTTAGATGGTTCCTATTGAAGAATTCGAAGCATCTTTTCTCTTCATGCAAGACTGTGCTCAGTACTTCTTGGAAGTCAAGGATAAAGATATAAAACATGCTCTAGCCGGTTTATTTGTGGAAATTTTAGTGCCTGTAGCTGCTGTAAGTATTGTTGTTGGTTTTTTTTTCATAATAACTGAATTTAATACGTTTTGAATAATCATTTCTCTGTTTTACAGTCTGTTAAGAATGAAGTAAATGTTCCCTGCTTAAAAAATTTTGTGGAGTCGTTATATTCACAAACATTAGATATGTGTACAAAGTCTAAACATAGACTTGCACTCTTTCCTTTGGTCACATGTTTATTGTGCGTTAGTCAGAAATCATTTTTTCTCCAAAACTGGTATTACTTTTTAGCGATGTGTTTATCACACCTTAAGAATCGCGATCCAAAAATGTCTCGAGTTGCTCTCGGTTGGTAAAAGTTCTATTTGAAAGTGTGATTTCGGCTGAAAAAAGCAATGAAATAAACTTGAATTTTTTTAGAATCGTTATACCGCCTATTGTGGGTGTACATGATCCGAATCAAGTGCGAAAGTAATTCTGCCACATTGTCCAGATTACAAAGTATTGTGAACTCATTGTTTCCCAAGGGATCTAAAGGAGTGGTGCCTCGAGATACTCCTTTGAATATTTTCGTTAAAATAATTCAATTCATTGCTCAGGTAATGCCTTGTTCTTATTATTTATGCGTAGGCCTACATTTTTAAATTTAAAAATCTGAATTATTTTCGTAGGAGCGATTAGATTTTGCTATGAGAGAAATAGTGTTTGATTTGCTTTCTGTTGGACGCCCGATTAAAATGATATTAACACCAGAACGAATGAGCATTGGTTTACGAGCTTTTCTGGTAGTAGCTGATAGTCTGCAGCAAAAAGAAGGTGATCCGCCAATGCCTAGGACATCAGGAGTGTTACCATCTGGAAATACGCTGCGTATTAAAAAAACATTTCTAAATAAGGTGAGTGTAATTTTTGATAAACCTCAATTCGCTGCGATTTTATGTATACCTTATGAAAATTTCTGCTGTCAGGTACTAACCGATGATACAGCTCGAAGTATTGGAATGTCTTCTTATTTTCCACATGTCCGAAGAGTATTTGTGGATATTTTGAGAGCTTTAGATATTCATTACGGACGACCACTGATGATGACAAGTACTCAGAATGTCAACAAGGTATTTTTACGTCGTGCCACTGTTTTTTATTTCTTATTTGGGTAGGGCTGGCTCATTGTGCAAATGTTTTGTATTTCAGGAGCCAGACGAAATGTTGACTGGTGAACGAAAACCCAGAATTGATTTGTTTCGTACTTGCGTTGCCGCTGTTCCTCGTTTGATTCCTGAGACAATGACCGGCTCGGAATTGGTTGATTTATTGTCTAGACTTACTGTTCATATGGATGAAGAATTGAGAGCTTTAGCTTACCAAAGTTTACAAACTTTAGTTATGGACTTTCCGGATTGGAGAAATGATGTCATTTTTGGTACAGTAGATTTTTCCAGTGAAAAGGGACTACTCCCTTAGTAATACTCCTCTAATTTCTATTCATTTGTTTTAGGATTTACTCAATTTTTAGCGAAAGATTTATTGGATACGTTTCCTCAACTGGTTGATAATGGCCTAAGAATGCTCTTACAGTTACTTACCAGTTGGAAAAATGCTATTAGCCCAAATTATAAAGTGAAAGACGAGCACAATAAAACAATTGCTCGTAAAGCAGAAAAGGCTCAACAGGTACGTTATTAAATGAACCTAAAGCGATTAAAATTTTAAAATTTGTCCTATTACTTCGTTAACATTTTTATTTTAGAATTCAACCGAAATGGAGTCTGCGATAGGAGTTTTCCACCAAGTAGAAGGATTAGCGTTAGTGATGTTGTGTTGCTGGAGACCGTGCCCTCGTCGCTTAGCCATTCATATTTTACGCGAGATCAAGTGTCTATTTAAACTCTTGGGTAATTCATTATTCAATTTACCAAACGTAACTCACGGTTGATTTCATTTTTTATTTTTACTTTGCATTGAAACTAGGTAAACACGAAACTACGAAAGCGGTAATCGATGTAATGGATAAAAGTAGCCCGCAAATATTGGAAAAGTGTGTAACTTCCTTATCGACCACCGAAAAGGCAACTTTATTGGTTACAGCGAATGTAGATTTACAATGGATCGCTGATCGCGCTTCAACTATTTGGTCGGCCGGTTCGTATTGCGAATTATTCATTATAAAATTGGTAAACAAAAAAAATAATCTCAGGTACATTTATTTTCAGGTACTCAGGAAGAGAATAGTACCAAAGCTTCCATTGCTAGTTTAAAAAATCCATCTACATTAGACGTCTGGACCACATGTCTATTTAATTTTCTAAAAAAGGATATTTTAATTACGCAATGTCCTTCGGCAGTTATCCATGCTTGGCCTATCGTGTACCACAGGTTACATACCTTGTTCTCGGTTATTGATCCAACGTAAGTATTCCATGTTTCAATTTTTCGATAAAATGCCATTTTGTTAAAAGTTCTAATTTTTGTAGGCCTGTGAACGATAACCGAGCATCGTTGTTGAGAAGTTCAGCACCACCTAGAAAACCTACTTCAGAACGAGATCAGTACATGCTTTTATGGAGGAGTTATGTTATTTTTGCTATGCGTGTTGTTCCTCCCGCTCCCAGTCCTGTGATTCGTTGTGCGTCTCCTGATCTTAGTTTGAGGTAATTATAATGAGAAGATCTTGTTTGATATATAACCGTTTCTGGTACGTCATGCCAGGCATGCTTTTTGAATTTGTTTACCCTACGAAATCGTACGTGTCAGCAGTGCTTGTGCTATGTTTGGCGTTATCAGGGCTTTGATTTGATTTCGTTTAGATTAGTTTGTAATTTGCATGGATCAGAGATGGTTTTACTTGTCTTAAAAATTTTATAGTTTATTTGATGCTTCCGTATAACAGCTTTGGATTTTCTTTTTTTTCCGGAAAACTGATTTTCAAATCTGAACTGGGTTTAGTTGGTTTTTGTGATTCATCCATATAATTATTGTTATGAAAGAAAAAAAATTAGAATGTAAAAAGTAAGAATTTTAAGAAGATTTTGGTATAGAATTTAGGATGTGTGAAAAGGAAATGCGCCTACAAACTAACCAATTAACTTCGTGCTGAAAAATTAACCAAAAGTAAACTCGTAGGTGCTCAATTTACATAATAGCTAGCTTAAAGTTACGCTTCTATGGTTAATTCAAAATTAAATTATTTAATCTTAGCGTTAATGTTCAGTGTTAAGACCACCGACGTAATTAACACCTTATTCCCATCCAAGTTATTTCCTTATGAGGGTGTAATATNATATTTTTCTTTTTGTGTATAATTTAGCATACAAGGTACTTTGAATTTGCATAATTTTTTGAAGCATGCGTGGGAAGAATTTGAGAGTGATTCGTATTCTTTAAATTGCATGGCCGTAACTGAGCCTAAAATATGGCGTTTCCGTAGTAGGTAAGTGGGTATGTTTCGGATATTTAATACATAGATGTTAATTTCCATCCACATTTGCACATCTTTAATGAGAAAATAACAGATCACCAGTATTCCGTCATTTAGCCAAGAAGTCGTGTTCCCCTTTTGAATTGAAAATCGACGTTAAAAGCTTAGCACGGGCGGTACGAAACTTGGGATCCTTCATTTTACCTGTCTTATCAAATTAGTATCTATCCTTCATCAGATATCACAACTTTGCATGTCTAATTGCATGTTGACTCTGTTTGTTTGGCTAATTACCTTAATTGCTCTAACTTGCATGATCCGATTTCAGCGTAATATTATTTTCAGCTTGTACGATATTCAAGTTTTTATTTTTTATTTTTTGCCATGTTGTTAAAATATCTGTTTGAATCTAGTCGCTAGTTTTTTTTCCCCCCATCGAGACATGAAAAATTTTGAATGGAATTAGAACACTTAGTAATAGTTTGATTATGCCCACCTGTTGCAGCTTACCATAACTCACGTTGAAGTAGATTGTTTGTCGAATTTATTTCCAACGCTTGTTGAGAAGGATTGTCACGAAATGATTTATTTCCTCTGTTTAACCTAATTTTTTTAATACAACTTGGAATACACATATGTTTTTCTTTTAGTTCTTCTCCGGATAACATGACGACTGGCGAAAGAAACGATAGTAAGCTAGCAAATGCTTCTCCATCTGGCCTGTACAAACTCATAGTGCCTTTACTGAGGTGCGAAGCTGTCGATGTCAGAGATGCCGCCGTGTTTGCTTTGTCCAGCGTTAATCCAGACGCATTAAAGTAAATGAAAATGATAATTATTTATTCTCGCCGATCAGCATTTTTTAAGACGACAATTTCCCGTTCTTATGAGAAGTAATTCTTAATAATGAGAACTTTTCGATGTTTCAATGTAGAGATCTGATGGAAGAATTAGCTATCTATATACGGGACGCTATTGACAAAAAACAAGAAAATATGCGTCGTAGAAGAAGACGCGACGCTTTAAGATTACAGTTGGTCAAAGTTTTCGAAATGATCGCAGCTCATGGGACTTTTGGAGTTAGGTAAGATCATTGTTTATCTTGCAGCTCGAGAATGTATCATAAACCGTATCATGCATTTGATTCATGAAAATATTATTTTTATAGCTCGTGTGTTCTGGATCGAGATACTCATTGTTTGCATCCAACAATAATCGAGTACATCGACGGAGCCCGTACATGCTTGGAAACGGAGGCGGATAAAGAAAGTTTGAGAGATATTAAATTGCATTTTTGCAACTTCATTACAAAAATGATCAAAAGTTTTTCACGTGAGTGTTTCGTCGGATTTGATTTAGGGACTTTGCATTGCTTCGATCTACTAGGTGAAATTCACTAAATATTATATTCGTTGCAGTTGAAACCTACCCAACGTTATTAAAACGAGACCTACGTAGCAATTTGTTTAACCTATTCAGAAATTGGAGCGGTCCATACAGTAATTCGTTAATGTGCATCACGCCAATAATACTAACGGTCACAACAACCACCACTAACGTGGCCAGCGAAGCGACTTTGGTCAGCGAAGAAGAATTACAATTTGCATCGTTATTAGCCATGTCGGCGGTTTTGTGCTGTGGACCGTGCTTCGACGTGCCACATTTTCTATCCGAAGATGGTACACTATACGGGTGGCTAGACACGTTATTAGCCTCGAAAGATGAAAAGGTTGGTCTCTTAATACGTTGTACCGAGTAGTATTGTAAATTTTGTCAAATTTCAGGTATATCAGCTAGCCTATGAAACAGTCATTTTACTGCTTGAGTGTAATCCAGATGTTGGAACTTTATTAGATTGGGTGGTCGACCGATGTTACACGGCTGAACCACAAGTCGCCGATGGATGCTTTTTAGCTTTGGCTGTGATATTCAGTGCCAGGTTAATTTTCATTAAACAATTAATGAGGGAAGGGGATGGATGGCAATTACACTTTCGAAATAATTTTTATCATTGCTTCACAGAGAGTATCCCTGCGATCATTATACCGCCATCATAAACGTAACCCTGATGAATACTGGATGTCCCAGGAAAAACGTCCAGGAAACAGCTCTACAGCTTTTGCAAATTTTAGACAAAAGATTTTTCGGTACCGTGGGATTACTTCCTGCTGAATGTGAATTAGGTGAGTTTTGAAAATGATTTTCATCTTCAGATATACTATTTAATTAAAAGTTGAACACAATCAAAGTTGTTTATTTACTCGAAGATTTATCGAAAAAGAAACACTGGTTCGTGAATGTGTTAATCTGTCGATAAAGTAATTTCGACGGGAGCTTTATCGGATTATCTGGCGATTACCTATCGTTGCATGAATTAAATTATGTAACCTAGCTGCGTGCAAAACGCTATAAATTTCGGTAATCCGTTGATAAATTTCATTAATTTATTAAAATTACAAATAACAAATCTGGTTGGATTATTTACAAAAAGTTTTAATCTATTCGACCCCTTTTTTCTTTTATTTCAAATTACTCGCGTTATCGTCCAAGTCCATCCTTACAGAAACAAATTAGAAAAGATGTACGAGTAATACTTACCTAGTTATCTGGAAGAAAGATTTGACATCGTAGCGAATTTTTGACTTGAAACATGATCGATATGAATTGGTCAAATAGTAACGAAAAAAATATAGAATTAACGCTGTATTTTCGTACACTTAAAAATCTTCTCTCAAGTTATAGCTCAATAAATATCGATGTAGGTATGTTATTTTTGTACGTTCGGGAAAAAAGTTTTAATGTGGCAATGAAATAAGAACACGTGCACGTTTTCACAAATCACAAGAGGTTTGTTTTTTACATCGATGTAGTTTTTATAGTTATTCAAAAGATAGGCGTTTTCAAGCGGAAAATATTTTTCCATCGGATGTTTAATTATAGAAAACGCGAAATGTCTCTTCTCTTGACGTATATTTCGTGCGCGGCCGATAAAACTGCTTACTTAAATCCTTGGAAATCGTTCTTTTATTTTCTTTGTTCATTTATTTATTTATTTATTTATTTTGGTGGGGAGGGGAGTGTAAGGTTGTAAATTGGCAGCGGAAATGAATCCTGTTTCGTGATCCGAATTGTTTTTTGGGATCTAATCTTGCGTTAAGTTACAATTTTATACGTCGGGAACATTGGATTAATACGAATTACAATGGATATAGTTGCTGAGTGATAAATGACGATATCTTTTTCGCAGGCATATTTTTAATGAGCAGGTTTGACGTCAGATTTTCACTGAAATTTGTTGGTAGCGTGACAAAATGGAATAAACACCGAACAATAAAATGATCTAATTTTAAGTAAATAAATTAACAAACAGAAGGGCACATTGAGTTTATTTACAAGTTTTTACAAAATATGTCAAATGAAAAAATACCAGTAGTAGGTACTTTTACTCGCGAAATTTTTTTTTCTTGAGGTGCATGTGTTTAGTTTTTTCTCCCTGATCAATTCAGTTGTTAATGTCGGAATTTTATTCGTTCTCAACGATGGAATTAGCGAGCAGCTGGTGCATTTCGATGGTTGAATCATTTAGTAGTAAGTTTCGTCTTTGAATGGAATTAGTAACAGGAGCGCATCGCGAGAATTCTGAAAGCACTGAAATACAAATCTCGTGTTAAAATATTAGTCATCTTATATTTTTTGCCCGTGTGATTGTGTGTATGGTTCTTTTGTTTGATATTGAAAATGACCTTTCCGGAGCGAAGAAACAAAAATGATTGTATACGGAATAGGCGTAGGCATTGGTTTCAATTTCCGTAACATTAGGCGTTGACGTTATCTGTCATGGCATAATAAATTCTACCTTTGCGATTAAAAGTTGGCATATCTACAGAGTTTAATGATCTAGGCGTAGGTTGTTCTTTCATGGATGTATATTGTATTCCTGCGCGCTATTTTTGAAGCGTTTTTATCCGGCTTCATTGTTGGTTCTATTTTAAAATATTGTTTCGGCATCGTAAAATTTACGTATTTGTGCATCTCTATCCTCGATTTTTTTTGCATTATTCAAAA
>JAAOIU010038838.1:0-12050 GCA_018107765.1 Hypogeococcus pungens | reverse complement strand
TTTGAAAAATTGTCAAATTTGAAAAACTGCCAAATTTTAAAAAATCGTCAAATACTACCAACTTTTCAGATTTTAAAAATTGTTATACTTTTAAAAAATGTAGAATTTTGAAAAACTGAGTAATATCAAATTTCAGAAAACTAATAAATTTTTAAAAAATCGTTAAATTAAAAAAATTGTAAAATTTTAAAGGTTGACGCATTTTGAAAAATTGTCAAATTTCATAAAATTGCAAGTTTCAAAAAACTTGGTCAATGTTTGAAAAATTTACAACTTTTTAAAAAATTTGCCAATTTAAAAAATGCCAAATTTTGAAAAATTTGATGATAGTGAAAATAATTTTTTTGGACTGGTGGTTAGCATTCAATTTTTGAATTTTTTTCACAATGTTCCAGAAAAATTTTTCCCTACGCCACCGGTCCACCCTTTCTTGATCGTTGTCACGTTTTATCCTCATCTCATACATTTTTTTGGACCACCTAAAAAAAATTTTTAATGTTTATTTAACATTTTTGAACTTGATCTCCCCCCCCCCCACCAAAAAATATTTTTTCATAAATGTAAGTATATTTGAGGAATAAAAAGTCTTCAAATGCAACGTACTTCGAAGAGTATTCTGCGATTGAATCTTGATTTCCAAGCTCGCAAACAGAAACTGCAGGAAAAGTCGTATTCCAATTAAGATAATCGGTTTCTACGACGTAGGTGATGGCGTTATTGCGATAGGCTTCTACTGATGATAGAACTAGCTTTATTGTAGCAAACCAGCTCAAAATGCAACATATAACCCAAAATATTCTGCAAATCATTTTCCAATGATGGTTAGAACATTTTTTCGAAGCATCGAGTAAAGGTGGAAGTGAATTTCCATACCTTTCTGTCCAATGTCTTCCATCCTCGACAATGAAATGTAACCCATGAATTGAAGTCTGAGTGAAATATTCTTTAAAATGTTCCAAGAGTACCATTGCACCGTTAGGAGGCTGAAACAAAGTTATCAAATTTTTATTTAATACTTAGAACACGACGACTTTGAAAACGAACGTAATACTTCGCTTAAAATGAATTGGTACCAAAAAAGAAAAAAACAATGAAAAAATACATCACCATTTTAAGTACCTGACACGGCATTCGATCTTAAAACAATGCTAGACATCTTTTTTAAAAAATAAGCCGGTCAGTTACAAATGTGAAACTTGTTTACTGATCTATGTCCTTTTTGGTACATAAAAAATACATAATATATAATACAAAATTTAGTTTTTAGTTGCTAACAGACGGAAATAAATTTATGTGCCGAGCTCACCAAAAAAAACAGCGCGATAAGTTAGTAAATAAGTTGCACTTGAATACCGCCTAGGTATTAGCCAGAAACAAGTCTATCCTTTCGAATACCAATATTTCACGAATACAGAAAGGGAAGGAAAGTAGATGACTAGGTTAAATAGTTGATTTTCCAACGATACGCTGGCTTGAATTGGTAACGCGAAAATGACATTATACCTAACTTCAAACCCCTTCAAGTAATTATTCGTCATCACCGTAGGTGGTTTTTATTGCCATGATTTGAAATGCGCCTAAAAATATGTAACTTATTAATTTATTATTTACGTTCAGTGAAATGACAAATACTCATATGAATTTAGATAGTGATCTTAGGTGATCTAAAATTCATGCCGAGAATCATATGAAAAAGTGTGCCAAGAAATTAGACGTTGTCCAGTCAGACAAGCTGTTGATACAAATATTTTCATATTGAGAAAATGACGTTATTCGTTTTTATTAATACATGGATCATTTTTATTTTTAGTTTTTCACTCAAGGGTGGCGTAATACACATTATATGTATGCAGGTAGGTAGGTAGGTAGGTATAAAGATGCCAATTTATAATACTTACCCACAGCGGTGATGTAATACAGAAGAAAAATTGCTGCGGTGAAAAATGCATATGAGCATTGTAATTTGTATTCATGAAAAATTGCAATGAATCATTCAGAGTTGTACGAATAAATAAACACTGTTCGGAAATTTTTTACTGGGCCAAGGAGACCTTATGCTGATCTAATCTTTCCTGTATTTGTTTACCAATATGTTCGAGTCGTCGAATTCAATCGCTGCGATTTTCTGCCCAGTACAAGACGGATGTCTTTTTTAATATTGCAACCTGTAAAAAAACAACCGAATATAGAGCGAACTATCAAATTGCTCAACTACTTCATACCTAATCTTTGTCAACCATACCCGAGTAAAAAATTACTTCAAGGCCGCATATCGCTATTTAACATTATAAAATGTCATTTGTTTAGCTGCATCGTTGCATTTTTTTCTCAAATGTGGGCGTAGGTGCCAATTTTTTTTACTTTTTCCTACAATTAAATATCTTAAGGCGGCTTAAACATTTCACCTTAACAATTCAACACGCCCACAGTCTGTGCGGTATTAAACATGAAACCAATTACAAGTACTACAGCACCGTGTAGCGTAATTTAATTTTCACTTACACTGTGTAAGACTAGTTTGCACCGTTGAAAAGAAATTTCAATGTAAAATTTTTAATTGGTAGGGTCGAAGAATGATGTTACAGCGAGTTCTTTTTTTTCAGTCTATGTCTATGGTCTACTGTTGATTTACGGTACTTAAAGTAGGTAGATATACGTAGTCATAAGATGGAATTATATAACCTGGGTTAAGTATAAGCTATGGTATTAATTTCTTCGCAATACTTCACCTCATTGAGCTGGCAACGATTGAATTTTATTATTTATGGGATGGTGAATTCTGTATAGACGCTGGTTGATTACCAATTTAGTTACTTGTAAAGTTATAAGAGGCTGTTAATAGATAGGTAGCAGAGAAATTCTACAACAATACTAAGATAGAATTTCTTTTTCTTAGTTAATAAAAATTTATTAAATATTAAGCGTCGGTATCGGTACTTTTTCGATAATAGATGAGGATAATTTGATGCATTGCATTGCACACTACACTACCATTTGAGAGTAGATAACATAAATTTGATGCACTTTGATTTGACACCCATATTTTCAAGACAGTAAAAACTCGTTTGGATTTACCTACCTTCATTCAAAAATGAAAAATTTGAGTTTGATACTGTTTTTATCATTTTATTTCATCATTGTTTTGAATTTTTTGTAATTTACCAATTTACTAATTTTCCCTGTCTTTTTGTTTGATCTTGATGCGAAAGTAAGATGAGGTGAGATGTCACGGATGCCATTGGCACGCATCACGTTATTTAATGTTGCCAAATCTACGGTTACAAATTAGTAAACCAGTTGTCATTGTTTTTGTTGATTTTGGCCACTGGCCTTAAAAACAATAACTGTAAAGATATGATTTTAATAAATTGGGCTTCAAAAATTCGATGGATCAAAGTGAGAACTGTATTGTGTACTTGGTTTCAATTGCAGTGTTCTATAATTGCAGTTTCCTTGTCTTCTAATTTGAATAAATTCAATGTGCAGAATGTATTCGTGATACTCGATCAACAACACTAAATTAAAAAGCAATACGTTCCGAGAAAAGTTCTTTCATCGCAAGTTGATTACATAATCAAATCTACTTCCATTCTGTAAGTATAACAGCTTGTTCTATCGTAAATTTCGCACCGAATTGTTGATATTTCAATATGCACTGTTTACCTTCAAACGAGCAATTATCGCCTACTTAGTACATTTATACTTTATTTGTTGCAATTTTCTAGCACGTATCATTTCGTATTAGTTGAAGCTCTCCGACCGTTGTTGCATTTTTCAAGTACAAAGTACCCAATTTATTGAATTAGACCTCACACTTGAGTGATTTATCTTGAAGCGGCCGTACTCACAATCTTTTCCAATATTCGATCAAGGTTATGCTTATGTCGTAATATTCTGTCGACTCTAATTTTAGCTGTTTCCATGACTGTACTTCATCGATAATGGCTGGTTTTGTCTTTACGGTTGCTCACTGTAATGGCATTCTGATTTTCAGAAAACAAAATTCGCCGCTCCTGAGTTCGAACAAACTATACATAATTAAGTGAAATATCAAAATTATCTTCCATGTACGTGGAATGCATTACCAGTAGATTCATACAGTGCCACCGGCACGTATCAATGTACGTACATTTATAAATATGTTGCAGGCCACCTGTAGATTTATAATTTAGTTAAAGTGTCAGTATACGAATACGAGTAGTACACTTGAAGGATCAACAATAACGTAAAAATAAATCTATTTCAATTTTTTTTTTTTTTTTAGGGTTGGAAGCTATTTTGGTGAATAAGTACTTGGTGTTTGAGCTTAAACTAGGTTGAAGGTTTGTATAATTTGAAATCGTATTTTATCTTTACGTTTTTTGAATTACGGTTTACAAGGCATTCCGTTGCTGAGATAAGGATCGATGTTTGTTGTGTTAATGCTGCTTACAATATGATAATCTTTATCCGGTATTCTTTTGCCGCGGTCCGTCTTTCATTCTTCTTGTAGGTACATACACACCACACGAATTTCGTGGTCGTGGACGAGTTACCTGGTTCTCGGACGACCCCGTCGTGTTTTTGATTAATGTATTCTATTGATTTTTTATCGCTTATGAAACCTAATTTTGCTAGTAGTTTAATAATGTGATTGTACGTTTGAACAGCTTTTGCAACGAGCATAACTGAATTCCCGGACATTTACCCGAATTCGATTATCCAAAGGATAAATATTCCGAAGGACCATTTGCCTGAGTTTTTATTTACCCGAATATGTTTTCCCCGAAAACAGTTACCCCGAATTCGAATCCCCGAACGTTGTTTTTGCCGTTGTCTTTTTTACCCCAAACAGCAGTTTTCCCCGAGTATCATCCTCACCGTTTTTTTGAATACCCTACCCTGATACCTGTGCCCTTCCTCCTAAAAATGAATTTTTCAAAAATACCAACATATTTTTCAAAAAAATACAACTCCTAAAGTTTTCAGAAAAAAGTTGCAAGTTTCATAAACTATTCTTCCTCCCAAGAAAGGAGGTAGTTAACGAAATCTCAGTTCTAGGAATGTTTTACTTTACATAATTATGAAATAAAAATAAAAACTCAAGGATAGGTACCTACATTTATTTGATGATTAAAAAAAAAAACCGAAACCAAATCGGACTCGCCGATTACTGGGAGTCCTAATTTTCAAGGACTCGAGCTTTCCGATTCAAAATTTCTATTTTCAAGGATTCGGAGCAACCTGCCTTAGAACTATCTCGTATGACATTTCCATGCAAAAAAATGATAAACTTCGTATTCGGGATTTAATGTACTCGGGATAAGACCTTTCGGGGAAAACGTCGGGTAAATGGCTCTTCGGAATAGTTATCCTTCGAGGAATCGAATTTGGGTAAATGTTAGGGAACTGCTGATATGAGAGAATAATCGATGGGTAGGTTCAAGTTCCGGTTGTTAAGATAGGCTCGATTCATCTACGAAGTTACGATGATTGATTTAGAGTGAAGGTAATAAAAAGAATATTGATTAAATTACATTTTAAATTAATTAGGTTTTGTCACCGGTAGATTCTCACCAACCAAGCGAGAAGATTATTTCCACTTAATCGGTACCGGTTTCCAATAAATTATAATTATATCGGGTGTCCACAACGTTCCTAAATTTTAGCGGCGTGGCATGCAGACATAACGCCACAACATCACTTGTTTCTATAATTAAAATAACTTCGCGCTTTCATAAAATTAGCATGAATCGTAGTCTTGAGTACTTGTGAGGTTGTAGTTTATAGATTACATACTTAGGGACTGCTCATACAGTGTACGAAAGATGACGTCGTTGGGTGCCCTACGTTGGGTGGATAATTTTTCATATCATTTGTAAAACGTTTGTGTCGCTCGAAGCTTTCAGTACCTACGGTAGCCTGGAGATTGATTTTATCCTGTTGAATGTCGGATATATAAGAAATCATTAATCAATGACTTTCTTTACTGTTGTAATTTGTTGTTGTTGAAAAATCGTATCGTTTTAAAATTCATCCTCGCGTGATTCTCAATTTTGATACGGTTTATTTGAACCATTTACCTTAGGTGCAATTGTTCGAGATAATTCAATATGTACTAGAATGCTGGAAAAATATTTTTAAAAGCAGATGTTACAAGTGGTCAGTTGTTCTAAGCATACAATCGTACACCTAATAATTATTCAATTATCAGGGTTTGTATTGAGTTTAAGGTTGGGATGAAATTTTCGAAGTTCGAACAGTCCTACACCATTTCAACACTTGAATTTATCATAATTACGTGTTATTGATCTAGAACAGTTACAATTTCGTAAACTATTTCGATTCTAGTCTTATTAATGATCTTGTATTTAACTCGCTAACTTAAAACTTTTATTCACGTTTTGAAAATGCAACTAGTTCATTTAATTCGTTCATTAAGTATGCGACAAAGGAACGAAAGTTTTCACATCTTCGTTTAGAAACGTCGTCATCTCATAAATCACGAACTCAAAGTCACGACGAATTAAGTACCGCACTTAGTAAATTTCACGATTTTGTATCACTTTTGCCATTGCCTTGGGTGACTTTTTTTTTTAGAAGTAATTTTTCAATTTTTTTTCTCTTTCTATCGAACACACTTTGATGATAACGATCGAAAATGTATACATCTAAAATTCCACCAGCTTGAAGTACGAGACGATTTGCGCCCGACGTTGAGAGATCCCGAGTGTTACGATCTGTCTGCGTGTTAGTACGTGTTGCTTACAATTTCAGCAGCAGATTTCGAAGACAACCAGCCGCCGAACTGTTATTGAGAAAAGCCGGTAACGCGACGAGACTCGTGTCTTTTTATTTGCCGGCTTCATCGCATATTTCTCGGTCGGCTCTTGGCGCGTTTCTAAATTTCCGCATTTTAACTAATTAACCGCGCCTAACCCTCGTGAATTCGCGATTCGATTTTTACGCGCGGTAGTAACTCGATAATTATTTTAATGAAATTCGTGATGAGATTTTCGTCGCCGGTTTATTCGTAATTTTTTTTAAATCGTTCAAATTTCTTTAGCGTGTGACTATGCGCTCGTTGCTAAGTTTCAAGATGAAGTAGTGGTATGCGGCTTGGAAAGTTTCGTCTTGGTGAATTTTGCTTGTGTAAATGTGAATGTGAAGTGTCGTGAAAATATTTCGTTTTTCAAAGGATAAGCATGGCTAGGCTGAAAAAGATTTTGAGGTAAGGAAATGTTTCTTTGATTTTTTTAAAAATAATTTCTATGGGAAAAAACCGAAAATCTAGTTTCAGAAAAATACAGCTGGAAAGGTGAAAATTTTCAAAATAAAATTTAAAAAAATTATATAATTTTGCAAATTTTCCAAAATAAGTAGGTAAAGTTTTTGGAAAAGATTCTCTATTAAATTCTCATCCAATAAAATTCATTTCAATTTTTTTAAATCAGTGCTGCCACATGATAAAATTGAAAACCAATTTTCAAACAGTTAAAATCCACTCACTTCATATTCACCTGAAACAAAAACCGAATCAAATATCCAAGAAAATTCTTCATCGAATTAAATCATAGAAATCTTTCTTCCTGTTAAAGAAAAAAAAATTGCAAAAAATCAATACCTTTCGTGTACATCACAAAAGCGCGTAAATTATTCGAAAATATCCTCGAAAGATTTGACCAAACAAAATCATGGCAAGCTTTAGGAAATTATAATGATACAAAAAATTATGGTCACATTTTAACCGAGCCCGTCGACCTACTACAATGTTCGATAAAATTATTATGCAAAATAGTGTACCTGCCAAAAAAAAAAAAAACTTTTTCGCTATCACCAAACGATTTCTCATGTGTATTACACAAAATTCTCCTTCGTCATTCTCTGTATGGGCTCGTTTGGATACTGTATAGTAGGTACAGTACACATGCACGTATTCTATTTGATGTAGGTGTTGTAATATTTCTCCATAACTCACGTCAGAAGCTGGAAGCTCAGTGTAAAGAGGTCCAGTGAAAGAACAAGTCGTTCGGGAATTTTTAACGAAATGTTCATTCTATTAGAACATCGTCGGAAGAATTTTTCTATGAAATTTTTATGGTGTTAAGGTTGATTGCGGACTCTGTGTCAACTTTCATTTTTATTCGAATCGTGGAAATTGTGTAAAATGGAATTTTTGAGTTGATTTTTGACTTTGGAAGGTGGGGTTTTGGGCTTTTCTAGAGTTTCGAATCTTTTTGAAGTTTTGATTGGTGGTTCTCCTCCTCCCTGTATTTTAAGCGCTTTTTGAGATTTTTTTTCAATTTAAAAAACTTGAAAAATTTCGACTGTTGACTATGGTAAGCCCCCAGCATTGGCGTAGCCAGAATTTTTTCTGAATCTCAATTCATTTTCAAATCCCCCTCTTACAAGCAAAGCCGGGGAAGAGGATAAAAATTTCTTTATTTTTTAGACCGGAATTGAGTGAAATTTCTTAGAATGTGAAGTGTGTTGTTGTTCAAGCGAGACGAAGATGAAAAATTTGCGAAAAAAAGAAGCAATTTTACCTTCAAAAACTGCATTTTGAGCAAACTAACAAAGGATTTTGACGCGATTCTTTCAATCAATGTTGAGTACAAACGTTGGAAGTATTTAAAGAAATTTGAATTTTTTCACCGCACGAGATGTCCAGACTCGAGTAGCCNAAGTGAGAGAGAATGGAAAAAGGGTTGCCAAATGATGTCAAAAAAACGGTGAAAATTTCTGTCACCTAGCTCAATCCTAACCCTCCTTTTTTGTTACAGCAAACTTCGAAATTATAATTTTTTTCGATCCAATTCACTTTGATTTTTTCGAATCAATTTTAAAACACCTCGAAAAGTGAGGAATTTATTATTATTATCATTTAATGCGCATGGGTTTTGCACGTAAAAAAATAAATTCATTCATTTCAAATTTTGAACTTGAATGCAACCTGTGAACCACCCTGGCTACGCTACTGACACTTCCACAAGCAGTCATCCATAGTACAGATGGTCTGCCTGAACTTCTACAGCCCCTTTTTAGACGTTATACTTTTTTAATCACCCAACTTCTTCGTTGTACACGTTTATTAACGAGCTTTTGACCCATATTTATGCCCGCGTATAAACAATTCAACATTTTGACCTGCTTTATTTCAAAGTATTGTGATGTAATGCTTTTTTCTGTTACAAACACTTTTCCTCTCTTGACACAGTTCACTTTCATCGACCCCTTCCTTCACCCCTCCCCCAAATTGTATTCTGCAGTTCTAAACATAGGTAAACAATTAAAATTTTACGACTGAAATTCCGATATAGTAATTTTCACAACTTGATTAACCACGAATCGTTTATAATTCTGCGAAATGTCTATGATTCTCGTACGTAATCGTCGTTCATCGTTACGATTTTCCTTCTTTCTTTTTTATTTGATGTAAATAATACCAGCCAAAAATTCTCACACGAACGCTTACAAACTGGAGGAAAAAATCGTACTTAGGTACCAGAAACTGGGTTACTATTTTCAACGCCTAATTTAGCCCTTCTTGATGTAGCGATTATCTCTCTTATCAAGTAATAAAATTGCTTCCAGCCAATTTTTTTCTTTTTATTGCTTCCTCGAGTGCGCGAAAGCATCGTGTTTCACGAACAAGGTATTTGGAATGATGGGATAATTTGCTGCTCATATTTTTTCGATGAGATTCTGGTATGTAGTTATGTAAACTCTGGCTATTGTATGATAAATTATCGTGTTTTAATTAACGTCATCGTATAGTACGCGTATTGTTGTGGGCAATGATCCAGATCGGAGGTCTAGGTGTATATTATATTGAATACTTACTTAGTATACTGTTGCACTCATTGAAGGAGTTCCCAAAATATTTTGCTGGAATTTTTACCGAGTCGGCGAACGAAGCACGTACCATATCGACAGAAATACCCTTTAAGTAGGTACATTATTACGTTTTCCCCTAGAATGTATGTATGTACCTATATGTAAATCGTACGGCAAAGGCGAATTCATAAATCATACGAGAAAAAAGTAGTCGAGGTATAAGGTGTGTATATCTACACTTATGTATATGAAAATGTGCTCAATGCATCGGAGAGCAATAAACGATAACAATGTATTTTGGGCGCTACGTACCTACATTATTGTTGAAAATATGTAAATTTCGTACACTATTTCCTCGAAAATATTTTTTTCCAAGCGGAGTGCCGCTAGACAATGAGTCAATCTCATTATTCCGATTGATAAATGGCCATATAGTCGACCGAGCTTAGTTTCTAGGTATTTTTCCACCTATCGTTCGATGCGGTGTTTTCTTGAACTTTGCCATAGACCTTAATCCACTGACAAGTTTCCTTTTTATTTTGCATTCTTATCTGCAGGGCTTTTCGTGCATGTAATTTTTCAGTCTGTACTCTCATCTGTAGCATTCCCACCCCCTTTCAGATTTGTCATCATTTTTCGAAACAATGCCAAAAAAAGTGAGTAGGTAATCATATTTATGAAGAGCATTGCGAATGCATTTCATCGCTTTACAAAGTATTCTCTTTTTTTGGCACTTGGGCCGCACATGTCTTTAGTTTTGGTTAATTTTTATGAGTAAATTTTATTAGCGTCGGCATGGTCGAAGTGGTGGAGGAGCTTCGTTGGTGTAATTTTAATTCATACAGTGTCGTGTTTTCAGATGTATTACTTATTTTGTCTTTGTCTGCATTTCGCCTTCAGAGTATGCACTGTAAGTGAGAGAAGAAATTAAAATGTGTGGTCGTATGGCGATTTTTTTATCCCGAATTTTTTTGACAATGTCAACGAAATAACTCTCAATACGAAAATAATGGTGTTCCGGATGAAAGCAGGAGTACCACGTCTTGTAAATGATTTTTTGTCATCATTTTCGAACAAAGCTGTAATATATCATAATGTCCTGCGCACTTGAAACAACAAAAATTATTATTTTAAAGAGAGAAAAGACTATTTTATAATTTTTTTCCTACATATTCATGAACTTGCATTCCGTTTGAATGACGGCGGCCTCGTGTCCTCTTTCGAATATAAAATTAGACAGTTTATGTGCTGAATGAATTTCTCTCACGAGACGTTCGTTTGAGTTCAGTAGTGTGGACCCTACCTATAAATACTATTTTGAAGCAATTATCTCATTCAGTCAAATTTCAGGTGTAGCCACGTCTAGTGAAAAACGACAGAATTTTTTACAATGTTGCGACGAGTGCTCACCGCTCAGGTCTTGTCATCGAATCTTATCTAACCAGTTTACGAGTACATACGAAAGTAGGTTTACCAGATTTGATGCCAAATTTCTTCTATTTGCTAGTAGTGATGTAAATTTGATGTGCGTGGGTGTGAGGAGTTGATGCCTGTATTATTTTGTGATCTACGTACGAGACAGTTGCGATTATGTTTGTCAAAAATGTGACGGAAAATTTTCGTGAGAAAGTGTTCTAAGAGATTCAATCTGCAACTCGTAAATTTTACGAGTCGCAAATTGAATTTCTGAAATTAGTTTTTTGAATTATCTGAAATGCCTAAACATGCAAATTTTCCTTAGGCACAGCTCAAATTTTGAAATTTTAAATTAATAAAAGGGCGGAGGAGGGTATCTACGTCGATATCAGTTTACCAACATATTACGAGAAATTTTGAAAATTTCGGATTTTTATAAAAACTAAATTTTGAGAGATTTGTAAAACTGAAAAATTTTATTGAAAATTGAAAAAAAATTGAAATCAGCAAAACTCATTATTTTTTAAGAATGGAAAACTGAAAATTTTTAGATTTTTTTTTATTCTTAAAAACTTTAAAATATCAAAAATAAAAGAGATTTTTTTAAAAATTTTACATCCTCTAAAAATTGAAAAAAAAAATCGAAATTAAATAACCGCTTTAATATTCAGTTTCCAAGCACATATTAAAAATAGTCTAAATCAGTAAAATTAAACATTTTCCTAATAATTGATGAAAAAAACTTCTATTTTCCTTATAAATCTTTAAAAATGGAAAATTACAAAATTTCCCAAAACCCAAAAAGTTTTATAATTCAA
>JAAOIU010038837.1:0-16530 GCA_018107765.1 Hypogeococcus pungens | reverse complement strand
CCAAAAAGTAAAAAAACACCCAAAATTAAAAATTTTCCAAAAACTTTGGCAAATTTTTGCTCTGTAGAAAAATTTTATGAAATTGACACATTTTACAAAATCAAAAAATTTATAAAATTGACAAATTTTGAAAAACTTACAAATTTTGAAAAATTGAAAAATTTTATAAATTTGTTTAACGAATTTTTAAAAACTGAAAATTTTTAAAAATTGGTAAGTTTCAGAAAATAAATGAATTTTGGGAAATTGATAAATTGAAAAAAATGACTAAATTTCGAGTAATTGCTGAATTTTATAAAATTGGCGAATTTTGAAAAATGGACGCAAAGTAATACTTTCGAGCTTTTTTCCCGCTAAATCTTTAATTATCGCTTATTAGGCGGCGATGGAACGTGCAAGGTGTTGGAAGACTTGAGCCTCAGTAAGCTATTTGTATAATAATTAATGGTCGAAAGGAAACATTTTTAGATTTTTTTTTTAATGACAATTTTAGCTTGATCAACAAATTCTTCCTCAGAATGATTTTTTTTTCACAGGTTAAAAGATACTCGTACACTACCAGCAACGAAAATTCAACGTCCCAAATAAAAATGTGGTCGTTGGAAAGAAGCTGCACAAATAAGTGCGAAAATGGGTGTATAATTATCGGAGAACGTACAAAGTTGTACGCTTGCACATCTTGCTGTTACACGAATTTATGTAACGTAAGCAATAGTTGTACTTCCTTACTCGATTCGTGGAAAGATATAATTGTTTTTTTACTCGTTTTTATTTTCAAACTCATTTGACACCAGGTAACGTACCCGTATAGCCTAATTTTTTTTGTTGTTCGCGTTTTTTTTTCTCGATGTTTTAAATGTTGAATATTTGTCGATTACTCATTGATTGTTTGTAGTGTACAACGCAACGTACCTTTTTCGAGTTTTATTTTCCAGTTATACCTCTTGAAGGATTATTTTTTGATTTACAAATAAAACGTTTGAAATGAACAATTTTGTTTTATTATTTTCTGTATTGACACATGATATACAAATGGAATGTTTACAGCAGTATGATTTCAGTATACGTTCAAACTTATTCTGAATGAAATTATACACTCAATGTCGGGAAAATCTTGAATTCTCTACATAAGTATATATATTTTCCGCAAAAACACAGCTTCTTTTTATCGTAACTTTTCATTATTAGTAGGAAAAATAATAAATGATAACTTTTTCTCCACGATATTAAAGTTAAACTTAGAAGAGTAACGATTATTGTAAGTATATTACATAACAACCTACAATGAACTATGAAGAAAAAAATATACACGATAATTGCAAAAGCATGCACAAAAGAGATGATATTTTCTCAAATTTTAATGGACTTGAAAATTTTAAAAAAATCTAATTTATGTTTTAATTACATTATATTTCTCAACTCGAAGACTGAATGAAAATTATTACATAAATATGATAATTTTTCCGAACGAAAAAAAATTGTTTTAGTGAAAAACAATGGTATAGGTTTCAAAATATAGTATTAACTAAAGAATAAACATAGTAAAATGAAGGATGAAAATCACATAATAACAACAATAACAATAACAACGTTATAACATCCGTACAACTTTTACATCGGCGTCAATGCGTTAAATCATACATCGTAGCTAGTACTAAGCAAAGAAAAAAATTTTCAACGTATTTTTTTTCAAAAACGTTTTTAACAGTTGATTTTTTTTCGAATTTCTTTTTTTTTTTGGAAAATTCATTCAAAAATTTCAATATTTCACGTAGAGGAAAAATGATACAATTATAATAATTTCTAAATAATGGTAACCGCTACTGAACGATGTTCGATCATACTTTAGAATCCACCATGTCAATATTTATTTTATAATAAACGTACGGATAGTAATCTGACTGGCCAAATCCTAACCCTGGTATATCGACACTCTGTAAAAATAAATCACACAATTAGCAAATGTAAAATTATGATAAGTCGTATGAGAAAATTATTTACATCGTGGCTGCCTTGAGCTCCAGCTTGAGCACTGCTATCTAAATGACCGTACAATTGCTGTAAAACGTCTCTCAACTTTTTCGTATTTTTTTTATTGGGTTGTAATAACATTGCTTGGAAATTCACAGGAAGTCCGTACCTAAATAAAAATTAAATTAGCATTTGACGGTAAATAAAATACATATCAACAATTGATCACCTTAAAACGGATTCGACGAATACTCTTAGAGCTTTTACATGAATCCAAGCGCAGAAGCACTCGCTAAAATTTACTTTTAGCCAACGAACCAATGGACCCTGTACGTTGAGAAAATTGTGAATCGAACAGTAATTGAATTACAACAGGTACAAAAATTAGTTCACTCACGAATTGCTTTTTTTTATCTGTAACTAATTTTGTAATTTCGTGTTTTCCAGCGGCTAATTCTTCTTCATTGTAGGAGAACTCTCTTACGATAAATCTAAAAGTGGCAAAAGAAAACGTCTTAATTTCATAGCGCATAATTTGAAATTGATTTTGCGATCATAAGAACTTACTTGCGTTCCCTGGCGTGATGTTTGAACTCGGCGACAACTTTCTTGAATAGTGTAACGGTGTACAATGCGTAATCTTGATCAGTGAATATCAGTTGACTCGAACGGGGTACGATCATGTCTGTGAGTTTTTCGTAATTTTGATTCCAATCGTTCATACTGTTCCTAAACGAATTCATTATTTCCAAATGAATCATATGTAAATAAATTAGACAGCATTTTTATCATACACTAACCGTGGAACAACGACGAGCAGTGTAGTCAAATATTCTGAATCAAGAATGAAATGTTCTTTTTTCACTAAATCAGCTAAATTGCGCGTAAGTAAGCTGCCCGTTTGCTTTTTTTCCATATTTTGCAAGCTACTTTTGAGGTTATTATAAGCAGTAGACTTTGTCTTCAAATCGGCTTCAATTTGACCAACTTGTTTGCTAATTATATCAGCGATATTACGCAAAGACTGTTTAATGGGGTATTTTGCGAAATCCCATTGAAACTTCATCAAATAAGTGGCCAAGTCATCTAGAATAGAATTCTTTGATAATTTTAACGATTCTTACTCAAATTTATTAGGATTGAGCGATCAACTTTTCTTACAGTTATTAGCCATCAAATTTTCGTGAAGTTTGTCCCGCTGGTCTTCCAATACTTCTCCAAGATAAGAAGCCACCTTATGGGTAACCTGATCAACGTATGTATCTAGTTTTCCAAGATCATCGGAAAGGCCTACCAACTGATCCAAGGTACCCACCTAGAAAAGTGATAAGAGCGTCGAAAGAGTTCTAAGGAGCAATATAAATCCATAACAGTATAAGTCGTTCACACATACTCACCTTTAGGTCGGGGATCTGGAATTTGTAATTTTTGGACAAGTTGTTTTGAACAGCAGTGACATTGTGCAAAGTATCCCACGTCTGCTGACAAGTTTTGTCTCCTGGAGCTGATATCAACCAGAATTCAGACATGATAGGAGGACGTGCTAAAAATTTCAATCCAGTAATTAACAAATACGTTTCAATACAATGCTACTAAATGTAAACGTTTCACTGACAACATTTTCTAAAATAAGTCATCAGCTATTGAAATAATTCGTAAAAACGTTCTTGAAAAATGGGCAGGGCGATGCCTCTCATTTACGAAATACACACTTTCAATGGTAATAATGACGGAAAGCTATGTACCAAACTTATGTGTTAGATACTTACATAAAACTCTATCGTTAATCTATTTAAATTTCACTTAATTTTAATAAAAATGAATTAATCTAGCACAATTCGTTTTGAAAAAATAAAAATAATATTGGAAAAAAAATAATCACTCCCATCTGTAAACAGTGTTTCACTAATGTTGTGTTTATGTAAAAAAAAAAGTCATGCAGTGGTTCAGAAAATTGCACATGACGCTGTTTGATGATTGTTCTCATGCTTCAATCTTCTAAAAATCTTGGTTCTAAGTTTAGTTTTATGTAACACATTTCATTGCATATTTGATATTATTCAGTTAATTGCAACAAAATTACGTACATTTTTCTTCCACATAGAAAAAAAAGAAAAATTCGAAGTGTTTAAAATTTAAAAATTACCACCAAAAATTTTTACAAGATTACAACACTGTGTGAAATTTCATGTGAACTCATGTATTTTGAATTTTCGAAGGTCACGTTTGGTCACGCCCGTTCATTCCCCTCAACGATGACGTTGACGTTGGAGGGGGAAGAATAATAGAGAATATCAAAGAAAAAAAAATGTCGAATCAACACGCGAAAAGACGAAGACGAAAAGAGGACTTCGAAAGCTAATTTTAAAAAGTTGCCAAGTTGGTGCTTTTTAATCATTTGCAATTTTTTTTGTTCGTTGTTAATACAATTTAAAATGAGTTTTTTATAACGTAATTGAGAAGTGATTTTTTTTACATTCTACTTAATTCTACTTAATATAGTTAATAAGCAATATAGCCATTATGTACTCGCTTAAAAGCATTTTCTTTATTTTTGTTTGCGCATTGAGTGTATCTCTAATAATTTGCGAGGAGTCTTCTAAGAAAAATGGGCCTAAAGTGACTGACATCGTAAGTAGACGTGTCTTTAATTCTAAGGTTTCAATATTGATTAAATCGTTTACACTGTTTTTTGATCGTAGGTTTTTTTCGATATCTCAATTGGTAAAGAAAAGATCGGCCGAGTTGAAATTGGTTTGTTTGGAAAAACGGTTCCTAAAACTGTGAAGAATTTTGTTGAATTAGCTAAGAAAAAGGAAGGCGAAGGATACAAAGGAAGCAAATTCCATCGTGTGATAAAGGATTTCATGATTCAAGGCGGTGATTTCACCAAAGGAGATGGAACTGGGGGTGATTATAATTTTTCAATCGTCTTTAGTTTTTACTTCCTGTTTCGAAATGATTGTCATACCTCTTTTTTCAACGATTATAGGAATGAGCATTTATGGTGACCGTTTTGAAGATGAAAATTTCAAGTTGAAGCACTACGGTGCTGGTTGGTTATCCATGGCTAATGCTGGTAAAGATACCAACGGATCTCAATTCTTTATCACAACCAAGCAAACACCTTGGTTAGATGGTCGTCACGTAGTTTTTGGAAAAATATTAAAAGGAATGGTTAGTAAAACAATACCATTGAACTTCGTTACGTGGCTTCTAAAGTCAATAGCTTTTTATTTAACGTACCCCAATGTTTCCCAGGATGTTGTAAGGAAGATCGAGGCTACCAAAACGAACAGTCAAGACAAACCAGACTTGGATGTAGTTATTATTGATTCAGGAATTTTAGAAGTTGCAGAACCGTTTGCAGTTTCCAAGGAAGACGCCATAGAATAAATAATGCTCTTGTAGCTTTTGAATTTATGTAGCTTATAAAATGATACGGCCATTTTCTACTTTAATACAAAAATTTTATACCTCAACACGATTCGACTTTTATTGTAATTATTTCAAACAAGTTCATATAAAAAAGTAAGGACCTAGGCGATGAATAAAACTGACAGTACTATGAATTCTCAAGTATACGTTCAATTCTTCGTAGCTACATACTTTCACCGCAAAAGAAACAATGAAACAATCATTTCATAATTCAAACAATGACACGACTTGTCAGTATACGCTTTTACATTAAGTCCGCTAAACTAGGCTTCTGCATCCTAAATGCGTTTTTATGATGAACGTGAGAATTATCCATAGCTTCATTTAAAACGGTTTGTGTTCTGCTGACACTTGGCACGACAACGACATTTCCACACAATAATTCATCCAACGTCTAAAAGAAGTATAATTCACGGGGATTTCATTTGAGCAAAAAACAATTTCAAATAATGCCATAGGATCAACTTACTTTTTCTTGCAAATGATCCTGCTCTTTCAGTTGATTACAAATGCGGTTAAAATCTGTAACTAATTGTTTGTTTCCAGATTTATTCACAGATTCTTTGATTTTTTCGATCTAAGAATATTGGAATAGTGAGATTTTGATCAAACGATTTTGTCAAGGCAAGTACATCGAAAGTGATCGAATCACTTACCACGTCGTTCGGAAATGTATGTCTTATTTGAGAGGGTTTATCAAATTGAAGAACAACTTTAACAACCGAAACTGCATCTTCTACTCTGTCAAGGTCGCACAACGCTAAAGCCTGCAAATTTTTAACAGATTGGTAAAACAAAATGGTAAACACGCTAGAGAACTCCAATCACTACTTCACTAGGTAATCCACCTTGATACACCTCACAAGAACATGAAGCTGATTTGGTAAAGTAGAAATAATTTCAAAACTTGAATGTGGATTATTCTGATTCAAAGCCAAAGTTGCCATAAAAGCGGTAGCTCTTCTCAGCGGCGTATAACCTTTGTCATTCATTTCGTTATATAGCTTGAGAGCTTCCTCGTAAGCGGTTGGTGTGTTCTACCGATCAAAAAAATCATCAGTAAAAACAGAAATCATTTGTTGATAGTCACAATAATACACCATAAAACGTTAAACTCACCAACTTGTAATACGCTCCAAACACCAACACCATGACACTTTTAGGATGACTTCCAAACGCTAATTGCTTACTTCTCATAATTTTATAAGTATCAATGATATCGTAATACATTTTATTTTCAAATAATAAATCCATCAGAATAATATGAGAAGAAAGTTGATCAAAAAATCCATCCAGTTCTTCGTTTTTAAAAGCCTAAGAAAATTATCAATGAAATAGATGAAAAAAAAAGTGTTACAAGCACGATAAATCAAGAGATAGAATTTACCTTCAAAGCTTCCTCCGGCCTATTCAAATAGTGAAACATACGCATTACGATTGGACCAAATACAAAAGATCCAAAACGTAAATGTGATTTTTGTTTGTGAAATCTATAAACAAATGAATCGTTAACAACAGCCGGAATTAAAGCATCGGTACGCACAGACTACATGATAAACGAAGTGGTATTCGATAAAAGGATAGGACAACGTAATACTTTAGGAACATCTTCTGCACCAGTTCCACATCTTCGGGATCATCATTGGCTATGTGCACCATTTGTTTCAAATCTTCGGTGAATACCAAGGTAGTAGGAGGTGCATCTTCATGACAAACTTCTTGCATTTTTTTACGAAATCTAGATGCGTTCAATTCAAATTTTTCATCATACCTCTTCCTCGCAGCGATGTAGTCTTCCATGCCAATTGACGCAGGACTGTATAGTTGGCGGATTTCTGAGAAAGTACACAAAATAATAGTAAAATCAAATGTGTTTACCACAAAAAAAGTAAACCAGAATGTCATATTACTTGAACAATTTTGGAATAGCGATAACGGTTTGACCCGGCATAAGAAACTATAAAAGGAATTCATAACAGCAAGTATGAAACCGTGGAATAAAACGTCATGTAAAACTACGAAGGCGATGTTTGGAAGTATATTTTAAAATACAAGAGATATTAATTCACAAAATCATTGATACTTTTCTCCACCTAAAAAAATTTTTATTTTTCGAAGCACACTATCCACTGTGTTTCAGAATTTGAATTCTGAAGTTATGATTTGATATAGATTGATTGATAATTTTTTTGTACTTTGAAGTTGAGTGATAAGACAAGACGACAGCAGAGACACAGTGGAAGGGATGAAGAATGCTGAAGCACAGTGAAATTATGAAGGAACGTTAAGTCAAGCCACAGCAAGTATGTGTTCGCTGTTCGACTAAAAAAAGCTAAAAATACGCCAACTCTGACAACACTGCTAGAGACCTAGCCTATGAAAGACTTGAAGTTGAAGTGACTACACCAACACATGTACACGAACGTACCAAAACAAAAGCGTACACACACTCAAAACCAATACACACACAAACATTGAAACACACCAATCAGCACTTCAGCAGCAAGCAGCAATGTAAATTATCAAACTGAAATGAAAGCGTTAGCGTCTTCTGTCAAGTATCAGAGAATTGATTTCCGTCGGTTTCCGATGATCGGAAGTAAATTCGGTGATTAGACATATGACGTGAAATATTCGTTATTTTAGTGTCTATTACAAAGATTATTCATAAGAATCAAGCTGGCGTCTTACGACGAAGATGACTTCACCATTAGAAAGAGGAAGAAAATGAAAAGAGATAGGCCTGAGGGTAAATATGCACCGGATTAAATATTTTCCATATAATATGGTTTTATAATTTTACGAAAGATGCTTCTTAGAACAAAAAACAGTGTCTGCTTATAAACGTATTACCATTTTGTAGGGTTAAAGTTGATTTTAAAAGTTGGAGGTAGTTCAACCACTTCCACCCCTGAACACAGTTTTGACGCTAATATATCAGGATGTCACCTCACTGAAAACCATGAAGACACTATTAATTCTCCTCCACCGCTTCAATACGACACTTTCAGTAAGCAACATAAAAAATCAAAAAAGAAGAAAAGGAAGAAAGAGAAAGATTATGAGAAACGAGACAAAAAGAAAAAACATAGGAAGGTGAGGCTTCATCAAGACGGAAAAACTAATGTCGTAATTCTGAAAATAGTTCATTACTTTTTCCCAAATTTCATTTTGCAGGATAAAAAGAAACGATATCATAAAGATTCTAGTCAAGAAGAATATAGGAATAGTGAAAATGATCCAGAAAATGGACACGAAACTCTCACAGGACTCAATTTATCACCTAGCAGCTATAACTTTTTAATGCAAAGTACAATTCATATTGTTTTCTTACCTGTACTTAGTAATATCTATTTTGTTTTGATTTCCCCATTGTTTTTCTGTTAGACGAAGAAAAAAAAGATGTGGTTGGCCAAGACTTGCATGGGCGTTCAAAAACGAAACCCGATAAATCTTCGCTACAAAAATTATTGGAATTCATTCACCAAGCTATCGAAAAAAAAGATACCCAGCAATTCTTTGCCTGGCCTGTTACTGATCAAATAGCGCCCGGTTATTCTTTGGTAATCAGTCAACCCATGGATTTGAACTCAATGAAACGGAATATCGAGAATTGCAGTTATAATTCCTTAACACAGTACATGGTACATTTCATATTTTTTTTGTTATATATAATGTGATGAGTTGTTGTTTTAATTTTGGAACTTCATTTTGTAGGAAGATTTGCAGTTGATGTGTAGAAACGCAATGGTGTATAATCGTCCAGACACAGTATACTATAAAGCAGCGAAAAAACTACTGCATGCAGGATTGAAAATGACGAGCCCCGATAAGTTACGTGCCACTCCTCCTCTGTTACCTTTGTTAAATTCGTTAACACCGGAAGAACTTGGTTTCGATATGGATTCCTCAGCTGGACCTTCTGAAGATGAAGAAGATGTGAAACCGCATATCAAATCGGAGGATAATTCTGTTTCGGAGAAGTTTAAAAATGATCTCAATAACGATGAATCTAGGCTTGACATCGCCTCTGCGAAACAGAATCTTAGTAACGTTCAGTGAGTAAGATGAGCGAATATTTTTTCTTAGCTCTTGTCAGGCTTTTGAAGTTTTTTTTTTCCATATTTTAGGTCAAAATTCGAAACGATTGCAGACGAATATTCTCCAGATGAAATTTTGACTCAAGTCAGAAACGCCGCTAAACAGGCTGCCGAAAAATTGGCGCATAAAAAACCTTCGATGGAGGTATGTTTGTGTAGCTTTGCTCATATCACTTCTTTTGCATAGGCTTATTACAGATTACACATATTTATTTTTTGATTTAGATGGGTTTCTTAAGGCAAAAAGAAGATGGAAGTACCACGCTAGCAATTATTGTTCCTAATGACGGTATTGATAAAAAAACGAGAGAGAGGCCGGTACTTTTAGGATCTTTGATAGGAAAATTGAGTCATGGCTCAGGTAGCGTTCAAGGCTTTCGGGAAGACAAGAGAAATTTTGTCAAAACTGGTAATTTTGAATGAATTTTGATTTATTTTGATTAAAATAATTCTGCTCAGAAATAACGATTTTGATTTTTTATCCTACAGTAAAACCGTTGTACTATGGTGCATTCGGTTCATATGCGCCGTCTTATGATTCTACATTTGCTAATTTAACGAAAGAAGAATCCCAGTTACTTTTTCAGACATACGGTGATGAATCAGCTGTACAATACGCTGAAAGGTATTCGTAATTTTTTAAATTTCGCTTAGAGCTTCGAAAATCTAAACTTTCTGACACTAAACTTTACATGAATTTCAGCGTTTTGAATTTTTCAAGGGATAGCGATTATGTTACCACAATGGTCGATAACTTATTAGATATAATGACCGGTGGCGATCATCGAAAAACCAAAAAAATACTGGAAGAGAAAAGAAAATTGAGAGAAGAAGAGGAGCTTCTGAAAAAATCACCTTCAACGGTGGCCTTAGTATCAACGGCAAACAACTTTAGTAGTGCAACCGCTCAATCCTCAATTAATCCTATAAAATCCGCAACTGTGTCGCCAGTTACTACTACTCGGACGAAATCTGTAGCTGAAGATACCAAGGTTGAAATAAATCAGTTGAAATCTCTCTCAGAGTATGGAATCGATACTAGTTTCTTGGAATACTACGGTAACTTTATCTTAATTGTGTTGTTACTTCAATTTTTTTGATGTTTGTATCATTTCTAAAATATCACGATTTTTCAGAAGGAACGTGTAAAGAGGAACAAAAAATTTCCGATAAACTAGAACAAACACGCTCTTTACTAGAACGATTGCACCAGACACAATTCGAGCGATTAAGTGCTCCTTTGCCTCAACATCTGTCTCAAGTCAACCCCCCTAATGAATCTGAAAACCTTTTGGGTAAACATTTCGTTGTTTATTTGTCACATAATTTCAAAAAGATTGGTGAAATAAATAATGAGGACCTAATTTGTTTTTCTATTTATTGATTTCAGCTGACAAGGTTACCGAAAATTTAACGAACATTATCAAGAAAGTTCCACCAGGAATTGTTGCACCCGTTACTGGTATTCGAAAAGCCATGGGTGTTGCTCCCGTACCACCGCAACAGATTGCCAATAATAACGCATTTTCCTCTTCATACGTAAGTAACTTCTACTTACTTTTTTCAAACTCAATTGTTTTCAAAACTTTTTCTCTCAACAGTTCAAAATTTTTCTTTATATTTTAGAACTATCAAATGAGCAACCCAGAAGATCCATGCACAAATTCAAATGCAAATAACTTATTTCTTAGCCAGAATGTGCATGCAGGTATCAGAAATAGTTCGGGTGAAGATGAGAGTAATATATCAAGTAATGGCAATACAACTAGTGGTGTTGCTGGTTTCGATTTGGAATCTGAACTACGCGAATTCCTAGAAAGTGATTCCGCCTTGAGCAGTTTTCATCTACCTGATGACGTTGATGATACTGATAAAACGATAGAGCAAATGTTGTCCGCTCATTCGTAAAAAATACTTTCATCAAATTTTCAAAATTATGTTTGAATTGAATTCAAAATATATTACTGTAATTATGTAATATTCACTCTGTATGTGTCATATTATAATCATAATTGATTTGTGATGTGGTGGTGTATTTTATGTATGTAATTGTAAAGAATTAATTTTAATAATGAATAATTTTGAATTTATTTTTGAGAGCAGGTTTCTTTGATAAAACAATTGATTTGTTTCTTGTCCGACGGTAAAATACAATTTACGACATGGGTTTTTAAATAAAAAAATGTTTTTATCTGTTTTGCGTTTGTTCGGTAACATCGATATCAGGATGTTGAAGTCTCAACCGTTGATGTGGTGATTATTCGCATTCATTTATCATTTTTGGTTTTATATAATGTATAAGTATTTTTTAAAATGAAAAAAAAAATGTGCGAAGTTCACTCTCTCGCTTCTTAAAGGTTATTATCTGAACTCCGAATTAAAAAAAAAAAAAGTTTTACGAGCTGGTAAAAGCTCACGACTGCTCAGTGCTCATGAGTCACGGCCATATTTATTGTGCTCTCACGAACTGAAACTGAAACACTTCGAAGAACCTAATGTTCAAGTAAAATGTTAAAATCACAACACACGACTACACACGACCTTAATTTTCATTTTCCTTGGAATTCTGCTCTTGAATTATCCTTGTTTTTTATGGATTACGAAGTACGAAGTAAAATAATTGGAATGCGATATTATAAGTGAATTCTTTCGGTTGATCGTAATTTGTTTAGTTATTTCACGGTAGTGTTGTGATTTCACTTTACAAAATGCTTCGTACCGTTGCCTCATCATGCAGAGCACATTTGAACAACACTTTAACTAAGGCGTATCCTACCATCGGAGTTGGTTGCTATCGAATGAATTCTTCCGCTGTTCAGGATGCCAGCGAATCCGCTAAAGCGGAAGCAAAAAGGAAACTAGATGAAGTAACTTCGGTATTGGGAAAATTCAAAAATTTCTATCATGAGCCAGATTATAACTCCGAAGAATTCATTAAAAAATATGTAGATTTCTTCCGCCGCAAAGAACTCGATTCCTGGGAAATACGCAGGGCGATTCAAGACTTCGCCGATTTCGATTGTGTTCCTGATCCTGTAATTTCTATTGAAGTTCTAAAAGCGTGCAGGCGTTTAAACGATTTTGCTTTAGCGATACGATACCAGGAACTATTGAAAGATAAATGTGGTAATAAAGTTAAAGAATGGTATCCGTATCTTCTACAAGAACTTCGTCCAACATTGGACGAATTGGGAATTGGTACGATCGAAGATTTGGGATACGATAAACCAGAATTCGCAATAGTCGATGTTGATGACATTCACTAACACATCTGCTTATATTTAAAAAATCTAGTTACTGTTATTTTTCAGAAATTTATATTACGGGTACAATAAAGTGTAAAAAGTACGTGTATTGTTTTAATGTCAAATGACTGTAGTTCTTCATGTCGCGGTATTGGTTTCACAAGTATTCTGTAGCCGTTTACAGTCAGATTGGTGGCCTTTCTCAGTATTTAACTTTTCGTTTGACGTTCATTTTCAAATACAGACCCACTGCGGTCAGTGGTATTATTATTAGTATTAAATATCAGAGGCTAAAATCTTTCATTTCATCGCCTGATTCATTAATTTATAGCTCAGAGAAACTTACAACGCTCAAGTGCAAATATTATCACGATGTGAGCAAATTAAAATGGACATTTCAATTTTAATGAATCGTCTGAGAAATTCAATAAAAAACGAAAGATCTGATAGATCTGATCTAAAACATGATCAACAATCCCACTGCTATGGTCCTACTGGATTCTGCCGTTCTGGACCTCTGCATCATCCAACTTGATCAGTACAATTTTTTCAGAATTAAATTAATAGGAGTGAACAAACTGTTTGGATGGATGTTAGGTTTTTTATTTTTTGTACTTCTATAAATCTATAATTTATATGTAAAATGAGTAAGTATAATGTAAATTTCTTTCGAAAACATAACGAACAGCTGAGAAGAAAGAAAGAATTCTGAAGGATATATATATTCCAAACTGAACTGATCAGAGTGCACTCTGACGGGTGAATTTTCGCTAGACAAGTATGTCACAGCCATTTCGGGATTTCGGACTTCCACTTGTTACGATGCAATCTATACTTTGTACACAACTACGAGCATTGAAATTAGATGATATTTAATGAAGTGTTGTGGAGTGTTTCAATTTTATCTCCATTTTGAGCAAAAAATAATTAAATTTACGTGGTACTAATTGTGCCAAATAAAGATAAGAGTAATAGAACGCTGTACTTTCTGGCCACGTTTATAGTGATGTTTTTTCAGAAGCAGTTCAACTGATGAAATGTCGAAGGAAAAGAAGTTGGTTTACTTTACAATGTACGTAATACCTTCACTCTTTCCTGTTACTATTTCAGAGCATTAAATTTTCATTTTAATTAGAAAACTACGATTTACTGTGCCATTTACAGTATTATTATGCTTTAATGACACAATCATGTTAATTTTTTGGGTGAAAGATATTTCTTTGAATCCTGAATCTTGTGAAGTTATCATGTTCTTCACCATTCAAGCTAAGATGAATATTTCATTATTAAAAACTTTTATTTGAAACGACGTATTACCGTTCTTCGTAGCTGCAGAAACTGAATTTACTCACCGTTCATCGTGGGCTAATTAAACTACCGAAACATGAACCTGATTTTGTGTTGAACGTTGTGATTTTGACTCCTTCTACGATCGGTATCAATCACCTATTTTACTTTCAAACCGTCTGTCTTAGATACCAACAACTTCTTATTCAACTCGTAGAAAAATTTTATGAGTGTTGATTGATTGATTATCGTTTGAAACGACGAAAAAGTATTCGCGTTTTCCACGAATTATTGTATAGCTTGCATGGTACCTAATGTTAACATTTGCCTAAAATTTTTTAAACTTGTTTTTTAGATTTGGTGAAGACGTTAGTGAAGTCGGTTAGTCAATATGGTATAGAAAACCTATCGGCGTTTTTGAAATTCAACGTAAAAGCATTATTAAAAGTCTGTTAGATAATAATAATCATGAATACAGCAATATCACCCATGAATACCTCTGTTCCTACTATTAGTGTAACTCCTCATACCCCTGCAACTATCAGTATTACGCCTGTAAACAAACAGTATTCGATTTTAGGTAAGTAACTTCATCTTGCTCATTGCAATAAGTGAAGAATGGATAGAAAATCTTTTACTTACTGATTGATTTTCAGAGGAAAACCTCAAACAACTGCACGACATCGTTGAAGTGGTTCAACACATGAAAGATGTCAACGTTGGTGCTCTATCGGTAAATAGTCAGGTGACGAATAATTTCTACTTATACATTAATTTCGGTGGAGAACAGTCCATGAAACATTTGTGGAATTTGTTTAAAGATTTTAAAAATCGGCGAGCAATGTATAAGGCTAAGTTGTTCCTGCCCTTCATTAAATGAGTTGAGTTCCGATGCGGACGGTGTAGGTAACAGCGTTACTTCGTCACCATCTCACGCAGATTTATCGGCATCCTTCAGTACACCTTATATTTCTGTGTCATCTTCGTCGGGATTACATTTAAAGCAAAGTTAGTAAACAGTCAAAACAATATGCCATTCATAATAGAAAATAACAATCGATACGTTTCATTAGGAGACTCGGGAGATTGGAAAAATAACGGTAAAATTATTAGTTCCCTAAACAGTGGAGAAATATTGCGACGACGAAGTTGGGCTGCTTTAGAAGATTTATCGACTCAGAGAGAGTTGGATCGTAAAATAGGCAAACAAAGAAGGTATAAATATTAGTCACAACAATTGCCCTTATTTTATTTTTTTATCTGTCTTTACTAATTAAACCGCGCTATTGCAGTGTAAGTCTTAGCAGCTTAGAATCCGATGTTGAAGACATATTCTTTGATAATGGAAGCTGCAGTAACTTGCCGTCCACCGTAACGACACCTACTAATCGAAAATCAAATGGCAGCCGAGCTGTTCGATCTAACAGATATACTGCTACCAATGGCAATACTACTACCGGAACTGTATCAACTCATTCACTCAATGAAGCCGATTTACAAGTATGCGTTTGAAAATTGACGAAAAGAATTGGAAGATTTCAATTTAAAAATTTTTTTTTTTCTTATAGAACGATTTTAATAAAATACGTTTAAAACGGGAAGAAGAAGTTCGACTTTTGCAAGCTCGATTGCCATTGCAGAAATCAGTATCCACACCGTCGATACTGGCGATAGCAGCTCGGGATAATTCGTCTTCTTACATTGCACCGAACGAACGAGCCATGGTAACAGCAAACGATGCTGCCAATAAAACATCTTGTTACATACTTTCAACGTAAGTATAAAGATGTATTTCCATTCGTGAACAAACGTAGTTCGAAGCATGTCACATTTCACACCAAACTTGTACCAAACACCCGTTATTTCTAAATCGGTAGTTTTTCTTATTTTTCTTTTTTGTTTGCCAATTGTTTGCATAGATGAAATTTTCTATATATTGTTCGCATTGATTTTATTTCAATTTATTCCTCCTTTTTTGTGCATTTTAAATTAATCCTTACTACCAATATTTGGTATCATTTGAATACACGTTTCGCACAGTTGGATCACTAGAAATGCACTACGTTATTAAATCCCGACAATTGGCAATTTTGCCGCGAATCCGCTTCAGTTTTACTAGTAGGCATTAGTTATAAGAGATTATTGCTTAATAGCCAAAGGCCGAGTGGTACTGAAAGCGAAACTGAAGAAGAAATGGTTTCACTGTTGGACGACACAAGACTGGACCATTTTCCCTATCAAGACGAAGTGGTCACAAGTACTGCTTTTGATGGCTTTTTACGAGAGTGAGTTTTCAGGGATTCATACTTACTAATAATTTTTGTGTATTTAATTTAACGAAACCGAGCTGCTTGATTGTATTTGCACCTTGTGTTGCGTTCAAAGATATGCACTTGTACACTCTTAGTTCATTCGCACGAGAAAACACCTGCGTAGATGAGCTTTTTTTTCTTTTGTTATTTTAATCGGAAATATTCAACATGTGAGAA
>JAAOIU010038808.1:1247-15834 GCA_018107765.1 Hypogeococcus pungens | reverse complement strand
CCTTTATATGCACCTGGAGAATTATCGAGGATGAATATATTGGAAAGATCTCCAGTAATAGCCGATAGATCTTTAGTATAAGATCCCAGTTCTGGTGTGCAATGCTGTCTGTAATATCTTCTTTTTAAAATACCGCGATTATTATCTAGTTTATCCGCAACTCCTGCGCCGTACACCTCCATACTGGCAGTGAATACAACCAGTTCGTACCACTGTGATACCTAAATCAAGCATATCATGACGTTAGTCAATTCTATAACTTATTTAAATAATTCGGATTGAACATAACGTATCATCGTCATTTTAAAACTCACAATGTCAAGAAAAAAATCAACAAACGGCCTTTTATGCACGAAAAATCTAACAGGGTGGCGTTCTATCGTTACTCTTAGAATGAAGTCTGGTGGAATGTTAGGTTTATTAGCTTGACGTATGACTCCGTCGTGATTTGAATGGATCAATGTTTCATCTAGATCTAACACAAACACCTTCCTTCGAACGAGGCCTACGGCAAACAGAGCAACATTAAATACTTTAGTCATTATTTTTTAGAAACACTTTCTCATTAACTAAAATCATTCTCACTTAATCTATGCATTGATAGAGGAGATAAAGGATAATTTTCATACTTGACCATTTGATGGTAACGAACCTGTAACCAAGATAAACCACGTTTTTAAAAAGACAGGTAACTTAATTGAAGTAAGATGTCTTTGTCCGAATGTTGATGTAGGGGTTAAAAGGTGAGATATAAATAATTAATATTTAAAAAAAAATCATGCATAAAGTAAATAAACACTGATTTGGCAATAATAATAACGTAAGGTAATTTTTATTGGCGTAGCGCCAATCATATAGCACCCAATAGCGAACAACTTCTCTTCCTTTTCAAGACAAATACTTCGATGTTCTGCTGGAATAATATATTATGGAAATCAATCACTAATCAAGCCTCTAAAGATCTAAACCAATGAACATTATTCCCTTTTTTTCATGAAAGGAATTACCCAGCTGTTATAGTACACTTTTCGATAAAGAGAATGCACAGCAACCAATTGAAAAGTGGAAAACGCGGAGAAGATAAAAGAAACTATCACTTCGAGTACGTAATTTCAAGCAGGGAAATTTAAATCAACAAGAACAACCATCCACGCAGATCGCTCTTCCAAGATCAAAGGTTTCACTACGTACAATTCAGTGATTTTCTTTTTACACTTCGGTAAAACAGGATGGCCTTACATACAAACCTGAACGAGATGTTAAAAAAGTAATAGGCACTCTGAATCTTAATCATTACTTCAAACATTACTGCATTAGTATCAATTCAAACTTACTGTTTTAGTTTGCTTGGTGATCAGGTAAGATACACAAGTCCATAATCTATATGCTAGTAGGAATACAGTACGAATACAAAAGAGGAAAATTTTGATCATTTGTATTCTGTCTTCTCGGAAACACACCATTAATTTATCACTGAACGGAAACATTAGAAAATGACTTATTCAAAGCAATACATTACTCGTTTACTTGACAACGAAACAAGTATTTTTTTGCGATAAAATAATGTGACCGATTGGATTAATTACGAAGAAAGAAGTTCTGGGAAATCATGGACTTGTTGCGTTTGGACAATAAAACCAAAATGATGAATTTTACATATTTAAACTATAATTACTTCTTTCGAAAATTGGAATTTAACACACTTAATCATATGAACGGGAAGTCAGCAAAACACTTTTCGCTCGTTTGGCGTAAAAAAATTTCAAGATTCAAGAGTAAATAACGATTAGGAAGCGTATTTTCAAATTCGAAGTTCAAACCAAGCAACAACATCGTACGATCGCACCTCGCACGTTACCCATGCCTTCACACGCATCGCACCAATCCACCAAACACGCCCACCACGCATTTTTACTTTTTTTTTCAATTGTGTATTATATTTACGATATAGATTTACGACATTATATCAGTACCTTTGACTATACAGTTTATAAGCTATGTGGTCAAAGCAATTTTAAAATTTTTCATATTATTGAGGAGGAAAGTAAAAATCATTCCCAACATTTTACTTCTATACTTACATAAAAAATGTGAACGGTAAAAAATAAAATGCAATACGAATTGTAGTACAATCATCTGATTCTTGCAAATAAGAAATTACTTGAACCAAATCACCATAACCATGATTTCAATCAGTGAGAATTGAAAATTTACAATCACTTAAAACAACGTAAAGGAAAAAAAATGAAAAAACAAAAATTAAGATTATCTTGATACCAATCAAAATTGAGAAATAATTGATTTATCCGAACAACAAACATTACGTAATTTTTTTGTTTTTAATTAAGAAGGTAAGTATATTCACGTAATCACCAAATAAAAAATTATGTTATTGAAAATCAACAAAATCGCTTCATGAGAACTATGCATCAATGTGACGATTGCATAAAATACATATAATTCTTGATCGATCACACACATCATTTCGTATTGTTTTTTTCAATCACAATTCATTTTCACAACGCCATTTTGTTTTAAAATATTTTTTCCACTCTCATTATTTTTTGATTTCGAATTTTTGTTTTTTGAGTTACTTCTCTTGGTTTTATGAGTGGAATCGGAAACAAAATCATTGTCGACATGGCTAATAACAATTTTTTCTTCATTTTCTACGACACTGTTTTGATTACCATTCTGACAAACTTCATTTGACGTAGTTTCTTCTGTGCTTCCAGTCTTTATCGAACCATGAGCTGTTTCCTGTACCACTACTGATGCATTTCCGGGTAAAGGCATACTGTCATGTGTTCCGCCGTTAACGTTTGTATCTTTTATTGAAGTTTTATCCTCACAGTCAATGTTGGAATCACTTCCCTTACTCAACTGCCACGACGGAAGTGATACCTTTTTGTTTTGTAATTCTTCAAAGTGTTGCCTGAAGTACATAAGAAAATTTTTGGATAGGTTCTACGTAAGTATATAACATGATAGAATTTGACTCTACGAAAGTTGCGTTTACCTGCTAACTAAAATAGCTTTCAAAGAGTTTATTTCAGCAGCAAGATTAGCGTTAGTTTTCCCAGTCATCTGTTGTAATTTTAATTCGGCAGTAATTTTTTGTAATTCTGATTTTATTTGATTCAATTCTTCTTCAATACGTTTGTGTTCTTTTTTAGTTTTACTTTCTTCAGTTTTATCAAAACGCCATTTCTAAAATCAATCTCATATTATAATTACAATATACGAGTATTCAACTTTATCGAATTAAGATCGTCTACCTGGTATAAATAATAAAACGCTACAGAAATCCCAGCTAAGACCATCACTCTTTGACATAAATTGAAGAAGAGAGAGAGTCCGCTTTGAGATTCGTGTGCTGGTCTCCTTTGTAATGCGTTCATAGAGTTACTTTCTGTTTGACTTACGCCGTGCAAAGCCAATTCTTGCGTACCAGACTGAAAATTAATCAAAGAATTACAAGCTAATAACAAAGTGCTTATTTCAATATAAAAATACTTACGACTAATGCTTCTTTTTGTTTTCGATGATAATATTTAAATGCTTCTGATACTTCACCATGTGTTAATCCTTTAGACAAAAGGAACATAGCTTTAGTGTGATCACCAACCAGTTTGGAAATTTCGGGTAAAAGAAGAAATTTCGCGGCTCTTTCAACCTGTAAAATATCGTTTTACTTCATTACTTATTTCAAAAATGATCTTGTAAAAAGGAATCCAAGTTTTACTTTAATAGAACTGTGTTTTGTGTTCTCCATAACATCACGGTAATATTGATGCAAAGAAGACTGCATGAAGTTCTCCTTATCGTCACCCGAAGTTGTCGAAATTTTCAACGAATTATCACCTCGTTCCATTATCTGAGAGTTTTCAGCGGGCATTGCTTGATTTTTCTGAATTGCTGGACCAAAAATCAAACACAACAGTGAAACTGAAATTCTTATTTTGATTACATAAATCCACAACGTGGCTTACTTTTAAATTTCAACAAAAGTTATCATCATACGTTGTTCTTCAAATTGAATAACTCTATACGAATGACACTCAATTCACAATTAAAAACGCTAAAGTCGCAAGTTCTCTTCTTTACTTNGAATTATTTATATTATAAAGATAAAAATTTATCATTATCACTTATTATTTACAATTTCGTGTTTAAAGTCAAGGTCTCAAACACATGACGTTGACATTAGATAACATGACGTGACGACGAACAAAAATGGTGTGTACTGAGTCATTCAAAAACCCAAAATTCATACCTGTTTTTAATTTTTTTTTTTTTGGTTGATTGGTTGATTGAAACGATAGAAAAATAAAGATAGAAAGAAAGAAAGAACAAGAACGTTGAATTTTTCGATTAGGTTTGTTATTTATTTATTTACAACAAAAATCGATCGTAGTGGGTTGTATTACAGTATTATAATAATTTGGACGCGAATAATTATTTTCGAGCTTAGTATACCAGTTTTGTACGATTTTATTCAAGGGTAATGATCATCTATTGATGATAAACTCATCCATGTTTTGAAAACATTATGTGAACATGAACTTTCAACAATACGATCCAGATTCACTTGTGGCTGCAGTGTCTTATTCCTTACTTTATTAAATGTATGTAAAAATTATCACTCATCGCTCAATGGTGTAAAATTCTCTCACAATGGACAACTTTTCACCACCGGACCCTTCTAATCCAATACTACATGTATTGGTGGTTGGATTCCATCACAAAAAAGGATGTCAGGTACCACATCATTTTGAATGGATTTTTGTTTATAATTTGTCTCAATATGAATCACCTAACTGAATTTTTTCTACGTTTGATTGTATCGTAGGTCGAGTATTCATACCCTCCTTTATCGGATGATCATAATTCAGACTCAAATGAATGTCCAGCCGGTTGGAAATATCTACCCACTTTAGCATTACCCGATGGTTCACATAATTACACGCATGATACTGTGTACTTTCATTTACCTAGTCTCAATAACCCCAATGAAACCATATTTGGAATATCATGCTACAGACAAATATCCGTTGACGTAAGTCATTGCATTAGTTATTTAACGAGAAAATTTGTGTAGCAATAGTTTTATAATTTTATATTTTATTACATAGAAAGTGAAAAATCGAACTTCAGACTTGACTAGAGATACTGTACAGAAAGCAGTCTGTGTCTTGAGCGTCATACCATTGTATGGTCATATTGAAGTAAAAATGTCTCTTATAACTCACGCATATTTTGAAGAAGGCGATTTTACTAAAGTATGTTTATTGAAAGACACGTATGAACATCTAAATCTTTGTTTGAAAAATTTAGACGATATTACTTCATCGCCACAGTTTTTTGTGGGTAAGGGAAATACTGTTCTATTTTTTTATATTACTACATATTTTTTTCCTGTTACTCACGATCGCTTCGATTTACAAGGGCTTCCAGCCAGAGATTTTATTTTGAAGTTCCGCCATAAAGCTGTCCTTCTTTTCAAATTACTCTTATTAGAGAAAAAAGTTATATTTTATTGTTCACCAGTACATACCCTATGTTCTGCGATTCTCTCACTTTTATCACTTCATCCTGGTATGCTCGAAGAAGGCTTACATCAATCAGCTTGTTTTAGGTATTACTTGAAAATTATTCATTTGATCAAATTGAGATAATATATATTAATATTTGATTGTTTTTTAAGACCATCTCGTCCGATGTCACCTATGCCTCAGTATGATTTAGAAGGTGAAAACAATCATCAAGAGATAATTGATAGCCGAACCAAAAGAAGTATTACCGAAGAAAAATCCTCAAAAAGTCATACAGCTGAAATAAGCCAAAGCATAAGTTCTAGTAACTTCAATGTTTCATTTACTCGCATAAACATCGATAGTTCCTTGCCACCAGAACGAACTCCCGTTGAGGACGATCTTGGTTTATCTGAACTTTGCGACTCATTAAATGGCAATGATCTTGGAGATGGAAAATGCGATAAACCCAGCACGAATGATATAAATACCCCTTTTAAAAATGTCGGCTATGACATTATGGGCGATGTCACGATACAAACAAATTTATCATTAATGTCACATATGGATTTATCCGCCTGTGGCACACCGCTACCGATATTTACAGAGGTAAACAATTGGTACTGTAGAACTTGTTGCTTGACTAAAAATTTTTTGAATTTTTCGTGGTTAATTTTATTCAGGGTTACCTATGCCTTCCATATTTGTCTTTGCCGTACATGGATATTCTGCTGGATCCTAATGTAAGAGGCTATGTCATTGGTGCCACGAACATTCTTTTCAAACAGAAAAAGCACCTTACTGACATTCTGGTTGAAGTATGTAAACGTACGGTGGATAATGCATTGATGATGAGAATGAAATTATATCTCCATGATATTTGCTGTTATTACTGAACGTTTTGTAGGTAGATACCGCAAAAATCGAAACTGACGATATTCAGTTGAAACGATTGCTCCATTTGTCCATGGAAGATCTGCGATTCGCTGATTATATCGTTAAACATGTTTGCGAAGAAAAGCAAGACGTTTTTGTGGATGGAGTTGGTTGGGAAGGAGGCGACGAATGGATCAGAATGCAATTTAAACTATATCTTTTATCTCTTTTACGAACTTCGTTATTACCTGGTGTGTTTTTGAGGTGTCTCTGCGTAGTCTGTCTTTGTATGATGAAGATTTGCAATTTCGTAATGCCCTGCATATTTATATTTTCAGAAAATTCTCGCGAAGTGGAATCTTTTAATGTTGCATTTGTTAACGCTTGGAAAGATACGCATAATTATAAAAGCTGGGTTTGTAACTATTGCGACGCTGTCAAAGAGATCTCTCCTTGCCATCCTTTCACTCGTCAACTGTCGGTTGCTGATATGAAATTGAAATTACAGCAGTAAGTACTTTTTCTGATTGAAACAAAACGGCTGTGGTATTAGATAAATAATTAACATGTACTTGCAGCACACTACAATACAGCGAAGGTGGAAAAAAATTAAATCAGGCCATGGTAAATACTGGAAAAGCGGTTGCTACGACTGGCCGAGCTGTCGGTATGAACATAATTTATGTCTATCAATCTCTCCTGCAATGCGTTTAGTCGTCTATATGATTATAGCGGTGTTTTCAGGCGGTGCTCTGTCTCAAGCTCGAGGAGCAGTGTCGAATTGGTGGACAAGCTTTACAGCAAATAATGCGTCCCCTCTAGATTCAATGGTGGACAACCCGCCGTATAATGGTGATAATGCTAATCCAGAAAATTTGCAGAACGTTATGTAACAAGAATAGAAAGAATTAAAATGTTTTCGTTGCCATGATTGCGTGTGCGTAGTTCCCGTAGTTACAGACTGATTGATTGCGTCTCTATTTCGATTTTCGAATTTTTTCCTATTATTTTGATACTCGATGTTCTATCAAATAAATTATATTTATTGTTATTTTATTGAATAGCCGAAATGTAGTTTGCTTTTTACTTTTATTTTGAGGTTTTATACTTGTCATTTTAAATGTTCAAGTACTTATGTATTTTAATCTAAGCGAGCCTCTCGTAAAAAATGAAAAATCACTCAACAATGTGCAATTGATTGTTCCCTTCGTGACAGAATGCTTCTGTTCACTTCAATTGAAAACGCGTTCCTTGGGGAAATATATTGCAACTTATAATGATTTAAATTTACCTACATTGCCATTTATAAGTAAAATTTCATTTTTTTTCTTTTTTTCAAATTTTAATCGTTCTTGAGCTCACTCAAAATTTATATTTTAATAAAAATGTTATAAAAAGTGTAACTTCTTTTCGTATGAAATTATTATTAGTATTTGAAATAATGTTTCTCAATCATAAAACTTATACTTGATTATTTGTTTCGCATCAATAAAACGCGTCATCCTGAAGTAGGTAATGCGAATGCGGGTTTTAAAATAAATTTTCTTATTTAAGTAAGTTTTTACTGGTTCCACATTTTTAAAAATATTATTACGTAATTTTCAAGAAGTCTCATGGTGTACTGATTCGATTCATTCAAACTGTGGAAAAAATTACTACCAAAAAGGTAAAATCCTAATACCTACTTTGTTATGTGCGCAATAAAAATAATATTTTTGATTTTATTTTTTCCCATCCTCATTCGCTTTATCAACTGGGTATTTTATGATTTTGCTGAGCAAACACCATTTCGCTGTCCCTAAAGATAGGCCACATGTGGCATAAGAAAGGCAAACTAGGTAGAAATTTTGCAGATTCCACTCAAGTGCGTACTGTTCATATGAGGATGCAGAAGACAAAACCTTAGCTGACTGAATATTTTTCAAGTCTTGTGTTCCTACCAAAATATTTTCACGACGAAAGAGGATATTACGTACTACTTGAATGAAGAAATCTTTTGAAGAATAATGGACACTTCAAATTTCTGAAAAATTAAAACTGAAGTTGAGAAACGAAATGACACTTAATAGAGAAAAATAGTCAGCAGTACACATTCGTTGTCTTTTCCGAAATCTCGTCACCTGGTTGCGGAAAGGCACAGATGCAAATACGCAGAGTCATATCGACACTATAACACCGCACCCTGTATACACTGATTACTGCCAGTACCGCTACCGCGTACAAACGGACAAACACGAAGTACAAAACGCTCGCATTCCATAGATTATTGCCATTGCACTCAAGTTTACGCGGTTTACATCCGATTTGATGGATAGAGGGAAAAAAAAGCGAATGGAAGTGAAGATACCTATCAGGCGCCATTAGGCATGAACAATAATATTTCAAAATAATTTTCACCATTGACTCATTAGAAAATCCTCTTTAGTGATCTTTCAACAGCTTCACTATTTCATTTATGTAAATAAATTGAAAAATCGTACAAGAACCTCAGTAATTTCCAATCATCCGGTTACATTTAAACATTTTCGTAAAATAAATGAACAGAACATTATATTTACCTTGACATTTTTACCTATTTCTATCATTTTGATTTAGTTTTACTTTTCCTGGATAAAAGTTCAACAACCGTCGTACGACCCTGTAAATTCTATAGTTGCTAATCTAAAATTTCTGCGCCGAGCGTAGTTTGTATATATATGCGATTCACCAACATTCGCATAAATGATGTTTTTCAATTTAGTCGTCATTGTCGTCAAAAGTGTTTAGTTAGTTGTGTCACAATTTCATGTTACTGGACATATGATGAAGAGCAGAATTTTTGTAATGCACAATCACTATAAAATTGGCGTTTTATAATTTTCAATAATCTTTCCATATGTGAGTTAACGAATAGCAGTGTCGTTTACTTGAATTTCTTTTGTTTATGTATTTTGCAAAGGTTAATTTAGGCCTTATGCCATATGAAGTTTTTACATGATAAAGTGTTATGCGACATTACGACGTGTTTTTCAGTTTTTCATTCAATTTTCTTCCAAATTCTAATGTTCATTGTTAACAGTGTTGGCCCATTTTGAAGTCTCAACTTTGCGCATTAAGTAGTTGTCTAAAAATTGTAAATTACAATTCGGAATCCATTCATTAATTACTGGCATATTCAATGTGTAATATATAAATGTAACAGTAATCGCAGTGTGTGAGAATTATTATTATTTTTTACGGAAGTAAGTAGCCGACGACAATCTTGTTTTGATCGTTCCAATGCTTTATTTTCGCGTATAATTACTGGTTGTATTATCACTTTGGTGAGATTTGTGTTTACAAAATTTTCACGAAAATTATTTTTGCTCTTGGAGTAGGCTGAAATTTAATGAATTTTTTCAATTCGTAGGCGTTTCATTCGAATACTATGCATTATCATTCGATATACATTCATGATCTGTGGTATGTACGAAATTACATATCGAATAAATCAATCGCGGTTTGAATATACGCATATTCAACTTGATGTTAATGTTAAATTCATCGCTTTATTATTATCGTTTTCATTAAGTAACGCGTTAGTAATTGCGACGGTTCCATGACAAAAAAATATGCAATGAAACGAAATCATTTGAACAAAATGTCGGTACGTGAAGCGTTCATATCTAGTTGATGAAGGATAATTTTAAGCGTCGGACATTTTCGATTCATCATCGTAACATTACGAATATGTTTTTCTATCTTAGTTATTGATGGCTCCGCTGACTCCACTGTCAGGAATTGTCGCTCAGCAAGATTCTAGTTCCAGTACTCAGTCGCAACAAGATACGCCAGCTCAACAGTATTCTCCAGATGAGCATCAACAGTTACCGCATACGCAGACGATATCTCCTTCATCGCCTCAGCCTTCGCATCATCATCAGTCATCATCTTCATCGTCGCATCTGACGGACTCGTTACCGCAATCGCAACCTTCTTCACAACATTCAAGCATCCAGCAAATGGAGCAAAAAGATGAGCCGTTACCCTCTCAATTACCGTATTATCAACAATCTTCACCTTTGCTTCAGTTGACTCCGGTGCAACCTGATTTACCTTTGGAGTTTCAACCAACCTACCAGCAGTTACAACCGCTAACTTTGGAACAGCAACAACCTACACAACAAAATCAAGATTCCAGTATGAGTACCGGTAGATCATCTGCTTGGAAATTATTTTGCCCCCTGAGTACTTCTTTGTGAACAAGTTTCATTTCTCAATGTTACAGGTTCTTCACATAGTGATAAAGAAGTAGATTCTGCGATTGTTGACAAGAATAAACCCATCGAAAAAAAGAGGAGAAAACGGAAAGCCGAAGAAAGTAGCGATAAAGTGATCAACGGCAAGCCATCGTCTCGTTCAGCTCCAGAATGTAAAAAAATTAACGACTACTTCTCAAAACATTCTGGTAGTAGCCCTGTCCGTCACGTAAATAAACCATCATCTCCAGCCCACCAGTCGCATCCTCTGGTAAAGTTTCATTGTTTACGTATTGGATTTTTTTTTAAACTTTTGATTTACTTGAATTAAATTTTACTGCAGTACCCTGCAAGTAATCAACAAGGTATTATTCCTTCATCTTCTACCTCTAATTCAAGAAGTAGTGACTTTGGTAGTATGCAGCCGCCTCCTCTTCCTCAGCAGTCAGCTCGACTTCCTTCAGTGTTATCAAAAATAGCACAAGTAAGATTCGTTACGACTGGCTAAACTTTTATTTGGTACAGTTCCATAATTTATTTTGGTCTGCCTTCAGAGCGAACCTACTCGTCCAAAACCTCCGGAATATGATAGTGACATTGTTTCTGAAAACCAGTTGAAAGATAGTAAAATAGAAGACTTGACTAGGGTAAGAAATGCAACACCATTTTACAGTGGTATACCAGGTTAGGTTTCGAGACTGGAAATATCCGAATTTATATCTGATAATGATTTCTTTTTCACTATAGTCTAACGAAGAATTGAAACTACAAATCACAGCTCAACAAAAAACCATAGATCAACAAAAATCGCACATAAATAAATGTATCGAAGTAGTGAAGAAACTTCTTATCGAAAAATCAACAATTGAAAAGAAAGAAGCTAGGCAACGTTGTATGCAAAACAGACTGAGGTTGGGGCAGTTCGTTACCCAACGTGTAGGTGCCCAATTCCAGGAAAATTGGACCGATGGTCATGCTTTTCAAGAATTAACTAGGTACGTTTTATACTACTGTTCTCATGCTTTAACTTTGTTACAATATCGTAAATGTTGTTACACTCTCGATTTTAGACGACAAGAACAAGTAGCCGCTGAAAGAGAAGAAATTGACAGACAAAAGAAACTGTTGCTGAAAAAGAGGCCTTCGAATGAAACCGGTAGAAAAAGACTGTCAAGTTGTCAAAATAATTCCACAGTTCCTAGTTCTTCCGCATCGCCATCGTCGACCAACAGTGTAACGGTGGTGAGCAATAACAATGCGGTGATGCACAACGGTATCGATCACGGTATATTCCTAAAACCAGATGCTGTGTTGTCGAATACGCTTTCGTGGCAAGAATACTATGAAGCTGATGAGATTTTGAAAGTAATTACTTTTACAATGACATAAAACTGTCGCATCAACTAGTACTCATGCGAATTTGTTTATAGTTGAGACAGTCATCTCTGAAAAAGGAAGATGCCGACTTACAAATGGAAATGGAGAAATTAGAAAGAGAACGTAATTTACATATTCGCGAACTGAAACGTATTCATAACGAAGATCAATCTCGTTTTAATAGTCATCCGGTGCTGTGTGAACGTTATTTACTCCTTATGCTCATTGGTAAAGGAGGTTTTAGTGAGGTTCATAAGGTAAGTTTGATTCATCACTTGCGAATTTTGTACGTTGGTCAATGCATTTTATTCACTAATTAAATTTCTTAGGCTTTCGATTTGATGGAACAGCGGTATGTTGCTTGTAAAGTTCATCAATTGAATAAAGACTGGAAAGAAGATAAGAAGGCAAATTATATAAAGTATGCGACGCGTTGATTTTTTTCCCCCCTAAAATATCGTCATTTTGCTAATAGAAAAATATGTTTACAGACACGCTCTGAGAGAGTATAATATACATAAGTCACTAAATCATCCTAGAGTTGTGAAATTGTATGACGTTTTTGAAATAGACGCCAATTCATTTTGTACAGTATTGGAGTATTGCGATGGTCACGATTTAGATTTTTATTTGAAACAAGTTCGTGATTTTTTTCGATTTTTTAAAACTCGTGCATTTTTAAAAATCATGGTGTTCATGGTATTTTTTCGCAGCACAAAACAATCGCTGAAAGGGAAGCGCGATCCATTGTCATGCAAGTTGTATCTGCTTTGAAATACCTAAACGACATCAAACCTCCAGTAATTCATTATGATTTAAAGCCAGGTGCATTATATTAATTGTTCACTCGACGTCCAATGCAAGCAGAAAATAACATGTTTTTCTTCCAGGAAATATTCTTCTAACCGAGGGTAGCGTTTGTGGCGAAATAAAAATCACAGATTTTGGTTTAAGTAAAGTTATGGATGAAGAAAATTATAATCCAGATCACGGAATGGATCTCACTTCTCAGGGAGCTGGAACTTATTGGTAAATACTTGTAGTTGACATCCGTTGTTGAATATTTTTTTAACGTTAACGTCTTCAATCAGGTATTTACCTCCTGAATGCTTCGTGGTGGGAAAAAATCCCCCCAAGATTTCATCCAAAGTAGATGTGTGGAGTGTTGGCGTTATATTTTATCAATGCTTGTACGGTAAAAAGGTACGTTAATCGAATATGGTCCTGTGGAATGAATTTTTATGACCTGCACAATTTCGCAATTTTAACTTTTTTCAGCCATTCGGGCATAATCAATCTCAAGCTACAATTTTGGAAGAAAATACCATTTTGAAAGCTACCGATGTTCAGTTTTCTAATAAACCTGCCGTCAGTAGCGAGGCGAAAGTGAGTAAATCGTGTCTAAATTCGTTCACTTATTATGAGTAATTCGTAGACCAAATGACTAAATTAATGTCGACTTAATTTCAGAGTTTCATCAGAGCATGTTTAGCCTACCGCAAAGAAGATCGAATCGATGTGCATGCATTGGCGAGGCATGAATATTTACAACCGAAACATGGCCGACAAGCAGCAAATGCTCTACATCTTCCACCACCTCAACCACACAGCAGTAGTTATTCATCGTCGTCGAATTGAAGCATTTTTTTTTCACTTACTTCAAACGCAGAAGTAGTCATTCGATGTACATTTCAGATCGTTTCAAAGGAAGCCCGTTTTCTTACCTTGAATAAGATACAGCTTTTATACATTTTGTTGTGAAGTATACAATGTAAAACAAACTACGCCGATTATTTCTTTTACCTTAAGCTGTTTCATATTTATTTTTACTTTTTAGTAGCGTTACCATATTAGTAAATGAAAAATAAAATGTTGTACGCGATTTAAAGAAAAGTGAGGTTTACTTATTTAGTAGAAATGTCGGAAATGCGTAGTTAAGAATTTTTTGAACATTCAAAGGCTAATTACTGTAAATAAATTGTGTAATAATTGTTTGTTTATAAATATAGCTTACCAATTGTATCTTGTTTGTTTAAAATTTTATTTAGACTTATTATATAATTTGACATGTAGCGGATGTGTTTAAGTCATATTGATAATGAAAAATTTGTAGGATTATAAATTGTATAATTTATTTTTTAAAAAGAAAAAAAGTCATGTCGAGATTTAAATTATTACGTTTTACTGAAGTACGATTACATACAGCATTTATTATTGAATGAAATTGGTCACAATTAGACTTGACTGTGGTACTAATTTCATTTCGCTTCTTAAATTGGTTTTCTATTTGCTTAATGTTTTCTTTTCTAAAAATTAGGATTGCGTAACCATGTTAAATGTGTTAGTTGCTTCGGATTTTTCTGCGTTTATGCAGTTTTGTTTCGTTGTAAAATTCATTCCAAAATCTTTTTTTATCTGTTTTAAAAATAAATTTGTATTTTTGTGATGCTTCAAATGTTAAACAATTACTAATCGTTGTATTATTTATAAAAACGTAAAAGATTGAAATGTATTGTTTTTTTTTTTTTTTTTTTTTTTTTTTTTTTTTTTATTTTTTTTTTTTTTTTTTTTTTTTTTTTTTTT
>JAAOIU010038154.1:0-14944 GCA_018107765.1 Hypogeococcus pungens | reverse complement strand
GTACTCTTGAACATTTCGGTGATTTCACTCTTGCTCCCACTCTCACTCTTTCAAAAATTTGCACTCCCACTTTCACTCCACTCTTGCAGCACTGGAAAATTCAGACAACTCGATACAGGAAAATTTCAAATTCTACGGTTCACTTTTTATTTAGAAACCTGATAATGATCGTGAAGCCGTTTTACTATATTTTTGTAATTGGGCCAATATCTCGCCAGAAAAAAATACGTGTCGATCTCGCAAAAAAAAAAAAAAAATGGGCTTTTCTTCTACCTAACTTTTTTACTGCTCGAACACTTGAGCCGTCGTGTCGTGACGTTGAACAAAAAATCGATATTTCATTAAATTGACAGCTCTACACAGCCCTGAGCTCTCCAACCAATCAACTCGTTATCGTCGATGTGAGAACCAGTCGTTATAAATAATCGCCACTTGTCTACTAAATATTTCATTCTTCTAATCCATTCTATCGCGAGCGTATCGACACAATGAGCAAAAGCTACCAAATTCCCAAATCAATCAAACTTCGAAGTATTCCCATATCAATCAAACTTCAAAGTACGTATCTAAACTTTGCCTGGAAAAATTCGCACCAACCATTACGCACGTTTATCAAATATTACTGATTAAAAAAAAACAGACTTTTCTATATCACCATACTCTATAGACTTCGATCGAAATCGACGTAAATTTCCGTCTCATTAATTAAAAACTGTAAATTTAGAAAGGGGAAAATTACTTCCTCACAATGAAGCTGCTTTTTCAATTATTCGCCAACAAAACACAAATGAGCGAGTTATTTCAACGGGTAAGAATGGTAAAAAAAAAAATCTCATACAACTTACAACGAGCGTTATTCTACCAACGGTCAGTTCCATCAAGCATTCATAAGGAAGTCAATTAAGCGGTGGGTCGTGTCATCGTCGTCCTAATTTTAATTACGTAAAAAGTTTTTCGTACGAGCACTTCCAACCTTTTAATAGATACCGACACCTACTTTCACGCGTTACTCGACCATTTTTTCATTCATTAAATCTTACAGGAGCTTATCGTCACGTCGCGTCGATAATAAAAATACAATTTCAGTAGGTCGTCGTCGTCGTCGTCGATGTTCGGCTTATCTCGAAACAGAATTACACACTCGAGAAATACTCAGCCAAAGACCGTAATTAGGTATATAAATTAAAAATACTAATACATGAGATAAAGACAGAATAGCAGACGCCGATAATCACGGAACGACATTATCACTTTGAGAAATGCGCTTCTTCGTAAGATAAGCCGAAAAAAGAAAGGTTACAGTCAGAGGTCGCCAATCGTAATAATTTCCATTCGGAGTAATTTTCACGGTTAATTTTTCTTCTTTTCACCTTTTGTCATCGTTTGGTTTGGGCGAAAAGACGAATATACAAAACGCGAACACGTTTGTCAAGGTTATTACTGTAAACTGGTTCGTTATAGTACGACTAGCTCGACGTAAATAAGGCGATGAATACCATATAACAACGACAATAAAATCGGGTTCAATTCGATATAAATACCTCGTTTTGGCAATATCCACCGGCATCGAGCAAGCAGTAGTAATTAAACCAGATATCATACTGCTGGTAAAATGGCACATAATATTATCCTTGAAGTAGCCTGCAAACAAACCGAAAAATTACTTTACTTCGCTCCGGAATCGCTTCCCATCGTGCAATTCAACTCACCAGTATTCATCAGAAACTCCTTAGCTTGTGAGTAGGAAGCGAGTTGAGCACCGTTAACCACCATCGATCTGCCCATCGTCGGAATGGCACCTCTCCAAAGTTGCAGCACGCCTTCTTGTTTGGTTATTTTGATCAAAGCGTCTATGACGCTTTTGTAATTTCTTCTTTCGGCTTCGGGTAGCCGGCCGTCGGCTGTCATTCGAACCAACGCTATTTCNGCCGGAGTACCGACGAACGCGCCGCACATGCCAGCTAACATGCCTAGGGCAGCTTTCACAGCGAAATTCGGCGCTTTTTGGCCATCGCTGTGAAAATATTCCAAAGTTGATACGAGTAGATCGTCGTAACGTACGTACCTATGTAACTTGTTATCAGTGATAATCGACCATTACCCGCTGAATTTGGTAAATAACCAAGTATACATTCCGAGCCTCGTAGTCGTATAAGTAGCCTGACGCAATAATCCGGCTGAAAGACCGTTGTACATGGCGAAGAATCCTTCATTTTTTATGATCGCTCTCATCAGATGTAAACTAGTCTTGTATTCTTTCTGCTTGCCACCGGCTCCACTCAGCTGCATACGATTCTTGACTAAATCTAAAGGTTGAACGACACAAGTGGCTCCCATTCTGTAATTCATAAACCAACGGTAGGTACGTCTCGTCGTCCAAAATTACCTACGCGTATTCTTATCACGTGCGTTGTAAATATTTCACTTACCCCGAGAGTCCACCGAAAGCGAATTTCAAATAATTAGGTATTTGTTGGTCACTCATTTTGAAGCATCGATATTAAGCACATCAACGCACAGCTGATCGACGAGTTTCCAACACAAAAAACGTCTAGTAAAATCGCACACTACTTTAACGACGAACAAATCCACAACCGAGTACGCCGACTCGAGACGAGTGAACTATGATAATAACTTCTATCAATAGTGTACACAGGCGCATCGAATCGAAGGGAAACGGCAATCGGGGAATGTTGACCTTCGTCAAACATATGTCGACTCGACGCTGTAGGCTGCTACTGGAGTGAAATGACGTAACAAGCGACGACCGTTATTATCGTATTCCACATCAAAGTACGCGATATATTCGCAAAAACACGAGGGTATTTGAAAATAAACCAAGATACGAAAATTTCAGTTCACGTTATAGCTTCGTTTATAAGGAAAAAATACGATAAATATTTACTCGCATTGCCTCATCGAACTCGTTAAAAAATATCATAGTATTCGATAAGACGATGAATTAATATGTAGGTACATCAATGGTCAATCAAACGATTTGATGATGAAAAATCAGTAATCTTCTCTTCACATTTCTTTGCAGCTCGATTATCGAACGATTACTCGGTTCGTTTTCTAAAATAAATGAACATTTCTGTTTTCATAATCACACTTCATTTTAGAACGAAAATGAACGAAACACATTTCACACGAACGTCGAAGTAATTTGTACGCAGAATAGAAAGTCTACTTTATTACACATCAATACAAGAACCTCATTTTAAAAAAACACACTTCGCTCCTAGATAAGCAAAATGGAAAGTAAAGTAAAAAACAAAAATGAGTAAAGATGTACACGGTACAGTGAATCACAAAAATAATGGTAATCTTGACTTGAGACGCAGAAAATAAGACCAACTTCACTCATTCGGTTCTTTTTTAACCTTATCTTGTTGATCGGGACTGATATTCATGCGTTTCTGTTTCTTGAGCGGCACTGCTTTGAAATCATCGGCCGTTCTTTTATTCTTATAATCCGAATCGTTGTCGTGTTTGATATCGTCGATGTTCAACATCGTATCGTATTCTTCTTCGGGATTCACTTTCAAAATCAAACACGTCGAGTCGTTCGAAGAGTCGTCTTCTTGACTGAACTGTTGTTCGTTTTTGATTTTTTTGTCGGTATCGTTTTCGGGTGCGTTACCGTTCAATAAATTTCTAAGTTCTTGATTTTTACCATTCATCTCGGCTACTTTCTCTTTATATTTCTTCAGCTCTTGTTGTAGGTAGTAAATGGTGCCTTGCATGCCTTCGACGTCTTCGTCGAGATCTTGCAACAGTTCGTCTAGTTCTATGAAATCAAATAAATTATCAAAGGGAACTTTTTTTTTTGTAAAAAACAGACTCGCGAAAATAAAGACGTACCGCATTGTGATTTTTTAACCTCTTCGCTGAAGTTTTTATGAAGAGCTAGTTCGCCTTCTAATTTAGCTACTCTGCCGCTAGAGATCATCTTACCTAATTCTTCGTTTTCTTGATGCAGTAGTCTGCATTTGGCCATTAATCTTTTACCAGTATTGCTATAGTAAAACACCAAATTAAAAAATGTTCGAGAAATTCGGTTTATCAATTCAAATTTACCTATCCGGAGTGAATTTCCAAGCGTTTAATTCGTTTTGCGTCTCCTCTAAGCTGGCCTTCGTTGAGCTAAGTTCATTTTTCAACTTTTGAATGATGATATTCACAGCCGGATCCAGCAGACTTGATTTCAGCGTCGTCAGCGACGATATCTGGGACGCTTTCAATTCGCTAATCTGACTCTGCAGAGCAAATAAGTAAAGTGAATATCAGAAAAATTCGTGGTATAATAACGATACACTCTACGTACAACGTATTCTTGAATTTCTTGCTCTTTCATCGCTAGCTTCCTCAAGAGCACTTTTTCTCTATACGAAGGATCGCGATGTTTTTGGTAGTCGGCGGAATTTTTCAACGAAAGTATTTCAGCTTCAGAGAATAACAACATAATCAGATAAGTTCCACTGTGCTATTTAACATGAGTATGGTTCGAATTACCTTCAAAATTTGCTAGTTTGGTTTCAACGCTGTTGATGTAAGTAATACTGTTTTTATAAGCCTCTAGAAGTTCTTCTTTCGTCATATTATTCAGAGTTTCTTCGTCGTGAATCAGCTCAGCGGTTCGATTCTCGAATGGTTCTTTGGCTATTTCGTTTGTAGGAGATTCGGCGGTTTTTTCGGTGGTTTGAGGCTCCTCCTTGATAGCCGCCGGAGGAGCTTCCTCAATCGTCGGCGGTGTTGTTTCAGTCATCGTTTCTGAGTGAAAAGAGGTATTGTAACGAAAAGTGAATCAACGGCGCGGTATTAAACGAAGCAATTTATTCTATCTCGTCAGTTGTTAATTTGAACTAGATTAAATGCAACGATTTCATTAAATTCGCCGAAAATTTCATATCATTTTCATTCTCTCCGAGTTTGTTTGGGTGATAGGCAAGATGTTACGAAGAAACTGGATAGTGCACTAAAACCAACCTATTTGCTAGCCTACATACGCCTACCTCCCATTTTTTTTCGATCCGTTGTCGTTTGCAACACAATCTTTTTCTTATCATCATTTTTTTATCACTTTTTTATTGCTTTTTTTCACTTCCGGTATTTTTTATCGGAAAAATTTTCAAAATTTTTGTACATAATTTGTCACAAAATTCAGAACATTACCACGTCTTCGTTTTCGCTGACACGCTCGTACATATTTTTAACCCACTTAATGATTCCACGTTGGAAGTCCCAGATTCGAAATCACTTCAGTCGTCGTTCTCGCTGCAGTCGTCACCTCGACGAATAGAACAGGGTGAAAGTTCATTTTAAATGATTATTTCGGTACATTTACAGCTTCTAATTATTCAATTACTCGACCGTATCGGTCTCTCGTTTACTTTGATATGACCGACTGGGTCTACTCGCAGTGTGATAACACATTCAATTCTCTTCTGATCGTTCTTCGTTCGTGTTTCGTATCAGTTTTCAAGGTGCAGTTGAAACATGACGAGAAAACAAATCGTAAAAGAAGCACCGGTAAACTTAGCATGGTCACCAAAAAACCAGTATCCGATAAAGTTGGCCGTTGGAACAACAGCTGAACTACTTCATTCCTCTTTTAACTCATCATCAGCTTCAATCGAGTTGTACGAGGTCGACTTGACTGGTCCTTCTATCGACTTAAATGTTCTCTGCTCTTATAAATCGAGTCACAGGTATGATGTTTTCGTCGAATAAACATCTCTGCAGGATTTTCCAACATGTTTTTGATCACGTTACAGGTTCCATAAGCTCGTTTGGGAAGATTACTCCGATAAAAGTGTCATCGTAGGCGGCTGCGATTCTGGCGTATTATCCATTTACGACGCTAATCAACTAGCTGATGGACGAATTGTCGACGATACACGAACACCAACTCAGCAAGAAGGTCTAATTGCTTCCCTCCAGGCACATTCCGGCGCAGTTCGTGCTCTCGGTTTTACTTTACTGGTTCGTTTTCATTGCACATTATTTCTAACTGAATGCGTACTTCTGGTTTTTCTAATGACGCATTGTTTTTTTTGTGTGTAGAAAAACCTCCTAGTTAGTGGTACATCAGCATCCGAGATATTTATATGGGACTTGAACAGAGAATTAATTCCGATACAGCAACTCGCTGCAGCTGAACCACTTAACGATATTACGTCCTTATCGAGTAACAAACAAGGCAAGTATTATACTTAGGTCTCGTAGAAATTCGGACACAATTTACAATGAACTAACCCGAATATTTTCATTTTTAGTACCTCATATCATTGCTACTGCTTTTGCAACACAATGCTTAGTTTGGGATTTGAGAACTTCGAAGTCAATTATTAAACTATCAGATCCGTCATCCAAAGTACGTCATTCATTTTGTTCTAAATAAAGTACTAGGTCATGTTAGTATACTTTTTTATACTCGTAGATACGATGGAAAGACATCAAATGGAACCCAGAAATCGGATCGCAGCACACAACACAGCTGTGTTTAGCTTCCGAAGAAGATCAGTGCCCTATAATACAAATGTGGGACCTCAGATCAGCCACGTCACCGATTAAAATATTCGAAGGACATAAAAAGTACCAGTATTATTCTTAATACCAAAATCTCAATCTAACAATACACCAATAATTCGATTTCTGTGAACAGGGGAGTCTTGGCTTTGGACTGGAGCGAAGCAGATCCCGAAATTATGATAAGCAGCGGTAAAGACGATCAAATATTAGTATGGAACTTGAATACAACAACGTCGGCGGTAATTCAAATTTTTATTTTCACTCAATTTCGAAAACAAAATCTCTATTCTCTCAAATTTCGCAGCATGGAGAAATCACCCACGAAATCCCTCTGTCGACCGAATGGAATTTCGAAGTGAGCTGGTGCCCGAGAAATCCTTCTCTTATTTCGAGTTCCAGTGGTAGTGGCCCTGTCACAGTACTGACGTGGGCAAGCGAAGAATCTGAATCACCTTCAAATTTGGTAAGTTTTGGACAGAGACTCGAATTTTTTCACATATTGATTAAAAATCTCCTATTTAGATCGCTGATTCGTTCCCAGGCGTTGATCAACACCAACAGCCTGCCCAGACTCCTTCGGCGATACCTGGCAAAGCGCCGAAATGGATAAAGAAAACTTCCGGTGTATTTTTTGGCGTAAGCATACTTTCTTTATAATCACTTCAAAAACGAATTTCGCTCTAAAAATTCTTCGTTTCAGTTTGGAGGTAAATTATTGAGTTTCGGTAGCCAAAATAGATTAGTTGAAATTTATCAAGTGAGCACTGACCCAAAACTGGACGAAAAATTCAAAGAATTGGATAATGTTTTGGAAGAAGGTGATGTACACGCTCATTGTGTGAAAAAGTACGAGGTTGCTGATGATCCTATGAAGAAAAATATTTGGAATTTCATGGCCGGTCAATTCTACGGCGATAATTTCAAAGAGCATATGTACACTTTGCTTGGAGTTACGAAACTCACTTTACAAGAGAGAGTAAGGCATTTTTAATGCGAAATTTTAGGATTTTTATCGAGCGTTAAATGATTTTCGCAACTTTTTCCATCAGCTCAGAGACCTGAAGATCGAAGACTTGAACGATGATGAAACGTCCTGTGATCCTTCGTCCAATATTTCTCACATTGTGAGTGTACTTTTTTTTTTTTTTTTCTCACATTGACGTTGAACTTTTTTTCTTGTTTAACAGGGACCAGCGGAAGACATTTTCAACACAATCGCAGTGAGTGTTTTCTTATCTAGAAATTAGAAATTGATTCGTATGGTTCTCGAAAATAATTTTTAATTCAATTTAAAGGCTCAACAGAACTCCGACGATACCTCAACATCTCCAAAACCAATACCTTTGAAAATACCTCAAAATAATGGTAAAAGAGGATTTTTTCGCCTTGAAATCTCTCTAATTGGTTTTCTAATTGTTATGGTTCAAATTGCAGACATGGATGGTGCTATAAGCGAAGCATTGGTGCTCGGTAACCTCGATTTGGCGATCGATTTATGCCTGAAAGACGACAAATTAGCCGATGCATTTTCGTTAGCCATGTCCGGAGGCCCTGAACTCTTGGCCAAAGTTCAATCCAAATATTTCGAGGTAATTGAAATTATTACGAAGTTAGAAAACCACCCAATTCGATAGTAAAATTTTGAAAATCTACTTAGAAAACTGATAACCCTTTGACTACCCTGATATCGACTGTATTAACCGAAGATTGGTTCAACGTCGTCGACACTTGCGATATTTCAAGCTGGAAACAGATCCTCATAGCCTTGCTCACTTACACGAAAGGCGGGGAGTTCCGAGTTTTATGTGGTAAACATGCTAGCCAGCTTTTCATCTTGCTTGATTATCAAATTGAAAATTTAATCATTCCCGCTCGACAGAATCGCTTGGCTCTAGATTAGCCAACGCAGAAGACGAATCACTCAAACAGAACGCTGTCGTGTGCTTCATTTTGGCTGGAAATGTTAACAAAGTGATCGAAAATTGTAACCGGACAAAATCCAGATCACCTACCGAGATTCAAGAAGCTGTAGAACTGGGACTGTTGATGAGAGAGGCGATGAAAGCTCGTAATATCGAAGTACCGGTTTATGGAGCCTTTTCTAGAGCTTTGTTGAGTTACGTTGAGTTGTTAGCGTCTCAAGGGTATTTAACCGAGGCCTATTCGTACTTAGGAGAATCGAACGAGGTATTTCTAGAACTCATATTAGAGTAAATTCTTTGGAAATTGTCACCTAATTGAAATTATCTCTTCAGGAAAGTGTGCACGAGCTCAAAGACAGACTAATGGTCGCTTTGGGTTTGAAAGCAATGTCACAAGAGACCACTCACGCGGCAACGAACGGATATATTCATCCTCAGCAGCAGTATCAAGTGAGTAAATGTCGCTTTTGGATTTATTTTTCTCAATTTTGAACGAATAAAAATGACCTGACTTTATTCAGGCTCCCACTCAGGACCAATACGGCGCAGGAGGTGATTTTCAACCAAATCAAAATCATCTTCCGAACCCCACAACGAGACTGTACAATCAACCAACGAATAATTCGGCAGCTTATACACCTTCCATGACAAACCAACCTCCTTCGATGATTCCTGCGACGAATCAGGCAGCTAATTATAATCCACCAGCTTCAACTCCGCATTACAATTCACCGGCTCACTACCCTGCAACATCGAATTCGACTCCAGGACCTTACCCATTCAATCCACCGACATCAGTGCCGCTCGCACCTGCTCCAACGCCGACAATCAATTCGCAGCCTCCTGCGAATATGTACGCGCCTCCTGTATCGAACACCTCGGCTCCGAATACCAGCTTGCAATTCAGTCGGCATAATTTCGCTCCAATGCCTCCCGCTGGAATGTCTCCTTCACCTAGATCAGCGCCCACAGCAACTCCTCCGGCTCCAAATACGTACTACACACCACCAGCCAACTCACAATTCAATCAGTACAATAATTCCGCTCCAATGCCTCCTGCTGGAATGTCTCCTTTACCTAGGACAGCATCTACGCCGACTGCTCCGGCTCCGAATACGTATTACTCTCCGCAACCCAACTCGCAATTCAATCAGTACAATAACGCTGCTTCGCTGCCTCCTCCTGGGCCATCTTCCATTCCAGCAAGAGGTTTACCCACAACGACACCGACTCCGCCGCCACAATTTTCCAGTCAAACGCCACCTCCTCGGCAAACCGCCGAACACAGCGTGGCCCAGAGCAGATCGAAATACGTAATAGATCCTTCGGTCAAAGGAGGCGGCTACGGAAACAACATACCGCCGATTACACATCAACCGACAGCTACCTCAGTAACGCCATTTCCGCCCAATAACAACTATTATCCGCAACCGAATCAGAATAATTTTTACGCACCAGGCCCGCCGCAGCAAAGCACCCCTTCGTATGCTCCGAGTAAGTTATATCGATGTATTTTGTATTCAAGACGAACGAGAACGAAAGGTAACTATTTTGAGTGTACGCAGATCCACAGATGGTGCAACAGAGCCAAATGGAAATCCCTCCAATGTTACCGTCCTCTAAACCGCCTCAAAAATGGAACGATCCACCTCCTATGGGCATCACAAGGCGAATGCCCGACCAAGTTAGTTTCATTTACCTCAACCCGCCAAAAATTATTTCCCGTTTAATCAATCTGTTCGATTTCCTAGCAACCCACGTACGTCGCACCAGCTCCCATCTCTCATCCGATCTATGGAACCACGATTCCAGAAAATAATCTCACGAATGGACCTCCATCAATGTCAAATGTACCTTTACCAAATTCTGGGTACGGATACGAGAGACCTGCATCACAAACGAATTACATTGAAAATCATCTCGAACAGAGTAACTATCAGAATAACGTCTCAACACAACCTGGCGTACCTCATAAGCACCCTATTTACAATACACCAACTCCTAAGCCAAAGCCACCACTGCCCGAGCAACATATCGTTATACAAACTGTGCTAGAAAAATTACGCGACCAATGTGCCAGTAAAACCAACAATCTCGTAAGTCTAGATTTTTTTTTTTCTATTCACGATACGGTTATTAATTCAGTTATTTCTTTTTTTCGATCTTAGCAAATGAGACGTAAGCTAGATGACATGAATCGTAAATTAGAAACCCTCTACGATGCGATTCGCGATTCAAAGGTACCATTCATTGTAGACTTTTTTCCTGCAAGAATTTAGCATTGAATCGATCTGATTTTCTTCACATTTTTCAGCTATCGCCGAGAGCTTTGCAAGGATTACATGACATAGTTAAAGCAATCGAAAATGGAAATTACCCAGAATGTCTTTCACTCCATTATCAACTGGTATCGGGACCGGATTTCTCCGCTATTTCCAGTTTCATGCCCGGTATCAAGGTTTTAGTGCAATCTGCTATGCAATTAGGTGTTGTTTTGTGATTAAGGGTATTTTATACGTTTTTATTTTAATTAATGGTGCGAATGGCGTGTTTTTATATCTTGTTTTCAGTTAATTTTCGTTTTCGTTATTATTGGATTATTTTTATAGTATTGTTCGTATAATCGTAATTTATTTGTTATTAAATTGAATGTAAAATCATTAAAGGCATGTGATACGGTTATTATTTTTTGTTCGATAAACTTCAAATATGTAAAATTTTCAAACAAAACACTGAAACAGGGAATTAAAAAAAAAAAAGTAAAATAAAATACGTCAATTGACAGATATGTCATGGTATCGCCTTATCGCGGGGGCACCGTACCAACCGCACGTGTTTTAGTTCATCCAGTTTTCTCGTTAACTCATCAATTTTTGATAAAAATTCTATCGGCGTCAAATTTTTACAGAAAACATAATTTACGCGGTCTCTCTTCAAGAATAATTTTACAAATCGAATTATTATGCTTTGCAATCTTTCGTAATATCAACATCCAATCTCAAAGTTCCCATTAAATCGCGAGTAAATCTAGTAAAATGGCCATAACTCCGAGTGCTGTGCGACAGCAGGTAACTCAGTTATCAAACTACAATGGATCACATAAAGATCAAGTTGAAAAGTAAGTCATTTCTATCTAAGCACGTAGTATTCGTGTTAACTTACAAAATATCTACTCCACAGGTACAGATCGATACTCCAAAGTATTCTCAAGTCATCACCTACTGATATTGTGGAGGCCTTGAAGATATTCATCGAAGCTAGTAAGCACTTCTCCTTTCAATTCTATTTCGTGTCTTTATCTACGTTCCACTAACCATCTACCCGGGTACTTTTTTCAGTCGTTAATGAAAATGTCAGTCTTGTGATCTCTCGTCAAATTCTAACCGATATTACCAACCACTTGACCGAACTGGACGACGAATTATCCAAAGTGATATCTCATTTCACTTTGGAGAAGGTAAGCGTAACGTGCTAAAGCTATCTAAACTAAGCGTGCATGATACGAAAACATTTACTCACCAATTTCTTCAGGTACAACCTCGTGTGATATCGTTCGAAGAACAGGTGGCGGCCATTCGTCAGCATTTATCCTCGATTTACGAACGCGAACAAAACTGGCGCGAGGCTGCTAGCGTTTTGGTTGGAATACCTCTGGAAACAGGACAAAAGTAAGCTAGGTTAATTTCGTAAATTACTAAAACAGGACTGATAGAATATTTACAACTCGTTGTAATATTTCAGGCAATACACCGTGAACTATAAACTAGAAACGTACATGAAAATAGCTCGTTTATATTTGGAAGATGACGATCCGATCCAAGCTGAAGCATTCATAAATCGTGCCTCTCACTTACAAGTAATACCTCTCCGTCATTTTCGCTCGATAATCTAACCAACGATACACCTTCTTTAACTAGACATATTTACAGGCCGATTCGGACGACGAAAAATTACAAGTCTATTACAAGGTGTGCTACGCTCGAGTACTCGACTACCGTCGTAAATTCATCGAAGCCGCTCAACGCTACAACGAGCTTTCCTACCGTACCATAATACACGAAGAAGAACGTATGACCGCCCTACGTAACGCGCTCATTTGTACCATCTTGGCATCGGCCGGACAGCAAAGAAGTCGTATGTTGGCCACTTTGTTCAAAGACGAACGATGCCAGCAACTACCAGCTTTCTCGATCCTCGAGAAAATGTACTTGGATCGCATTATACGACGTTTCGAGCTCGAAGAATTCGCTTCTATGTTGTTACCGCACCAGAAAGCGTGTACCGGAGATGGTAANTGATGCCTTTCATTCAGNACCGATTAATCTTCTCCCTTTCGTGACGTCTAATTCATCTCTCACTTTGTCGCAGGTTCCACCATACTTGACCGCGCTGTAATCGAGCATAATCTTCTCTCCGCTAGTAAACTGTATAACAACGTTACATTCGAAGAACTCGGCGCTTTGCTCGAAATATCTCCCTCAAAAGCTGAGAAAATCGCTAGCCAGATGATCACCGAAGGCAGAATGAACGGATTTATAGATCAGATTTTGGCCATCGTTCATTTCGAAAGTAAGCCAACAGCTGGTCTCATTCAATTTTCAACTTTTACCTTCGCTTTTCTAAACTATATCGATGGGTTTTGTCTGTAGCTCGTGATATATTGCCTACGTGGGATAAACAGATCGAATCGTTGTGTTATCATGTCAACCAGGTCGTCGATTTGATGTCCAATCAACCGGCCATTCGCGATTGGATGAATAAACATTTGAACGATCAAATGATGTATTAATTTCGAAGCTCGTCGTACGCGAATCGTTGTTAAATTTTTTAGGTATTTCTCGTCTTATGTAACATTGGTACAATTTTTCATTGAACCTGTATTTTTTCCTATTTGTATAATTAAATGAGTATTTCGTACGACGTGTTTTTTTTCTCCTCGTTTCCAATTTGCTTTTCATTTTGGATTTTTATTTTCAGCAGAATAAAATGAAATAAAAATGTTAGCTCAGATATTTTCTTATCCAATTCTATACATTTTCTCGGAAGAAAATCTTTTTTTTGGTTTCCTTACCAATCGTGAAAAAACCTTCGCCGTTTTATTCGGCGAAAAGTCTCAATATTTTTTATCTCCAGTCGTAAGAAACCGCACTAAAGAATAATTTCGCCGCAAAAGTCACCCAAAAGGGTGATAATTCAATCAAAACGTTATTAGATGACCGTTCGATCTTTCCATTTAATAGCTCCAAAGGATTCGGATTATTTGTTCAATTCATTACGACAACTGCTCGAGGAAATAAAGGGTCCGATAACCCTTTGCGTCTTCGAGGCGCCACCAGTATCGTCATTCCGATACACGTCGAATGAAATGAACGTCCGACGAGATTGAATTTAATAAAAATGGCAAACCGGAGAAGGGCGGAGAACGAACATGAAAACCGCACGTGTTTTTTTGGCGAGCTTTTTATCGCGAATTGCCATCCATTGCCTGGATTCTCATTTAATTACAAAACGAAGCAGGCAGCAATATGGGTAATTTGCCTTCGGGGTACTACACTCTGCATGCATTATACAATTAAAACCTGTCAATTTGGTTTCATTAACGACGTATCCGAGGCATAGGTAGGTCTGTGTAGTGCTCCAAACGTACCCTCTATCGAGCTACATATGTGGTAAATTACCCTACACCTGCGGATAAAACACCATTACCTACCGAATGGAAATGCCCTCGAGGTGCTATGCCATCAAAGCGCGCTGATCGTCTCCTCATTCGGTTCTGGCAATAGGGGGAAAAAAATTACGGCAAAAATAACGCGAGACGGACTGGCTAAAGCGAATTCGACGAGTGTGTTTTTTCTCATAGGGTCATTTCGTTGCCCCTAAAAATGAAACACGGCGATTATTTGTATTACGATAATAACGATCGTCCGTCTTACGTTTGTTTTTTCTTCTGGTTCATTTGTTAATTTGTACAAATATATAGGGTTGCTCGACGATAAGACTGAGCCAAAAATGAGGCTGCTTAAAATTCGAGACACGTTCTACAACATTCGTACAGTTTCCAGCGAGCGACGTAGTGCACCTCCTTTCGCGACGCGAGAATGATTCCAGCAATATTCATACGTAGTCTATAATTTCAGCCTTCCGATACATTACATAATAGCTACAGTATCTGTGTTTCAGAATATAGGATAGGTACCTATGGTATTGTATAGGCGAGCGTACAAAAGGTGATAAAGTTTCCTTTGATGTGCAAAATAATACCTCTCTCTGCGTTCGAGTTTGAGCGGAGACGCGACGTAGGTAGGTAACTTATCCACGCCGGTGAAATTATCCACAGCGCAGATGGGAATACCTAGATAAAACGACGCCAATTCAATTCAATTCGCTAGTATCAAACGAGCGAGACGCTAGGTATCTTATTGTGTCGAAATTCGCAAATTTACCGGCGGAAAAATGTAATTACAGGGGAAGACCGATGCGATGCTATG
>JAAOIU010038103.1:10683-21490 GCA_018107765.1 Hypogeococcus pungens | reverse complement strand
ACACCTGAGCAGACAGCAAAACTAAAAGCGATGTCCAAAGAAGACAGAAAGAAAATTCTTTGCAATAAGTGCGGAGAATATTTTCACGATGAGAAGGCATGTCCTAATCCAGGGAAACTATGTTATGGGTGCGGCGTTTACGGCCATATTCGAACTGAATGTCCAAAAGGTAACGATATCGATATCTGTAACAAAATTTGTTTATTTTTAGTTGATTCAGGTGCTAATTATCATATAATTGGTAATCAAAATATGCTAAGTGATTTTACGAATTATGAAAAACCTCAGCGTGTACAAATTGCTGATAAAAATGCGAAATTATTTTCTTTAGGTCAAGGAAGCTTATCTTTGTTGGTTACTTTTGGTAGTAACAGCACTGTTTTGAAATTAAAACATGTACAGTATGTGCCTGACGTTGACTTTAATGTAATAAGTGTATCAGCTTTCAATATTCAGTTTAAAACAAATTTGGTATTATATCCTAGAACTGGGTACATTTTTAGCAAAAAGTTAGGAAGCAAAATTTCCAAAATTGAGCAAAATGACGGAGTTTATCTATTAAGAGCTAAATTAGTGGCAGATTCATTGGAATTGCCTCAATTTAAAGAAAATGAAACGAAAAAGGTATCTAATATACCTATCAAACTAAATAAAATTACGAAACGAAATAAAATGCGGAATATAAAACGAAAGTTGTCACCTAAACACATAAAGTTGTTACAGCAGGAAGGGGAGTTGTGGCATAGGCGAATGGGTCACATTTCTTCTGCTGCTGTAAACAGATTTCGAAAGGTGACTATAGGTACAAACGAACTTATTTGTGAAAAAATGGTGACATGCGAAGTGTGTAATAAAGCTAAATTGCACAAAAAGGCATTTAACAAGGATAGGGATAGGGCTACCAGACCATGTGAATGCATTCATGTAGATTTAATGGGACCTATTGTTCCTCCTACATTTGTAAAAAAGAATGTATATATTATGTGTGTGACTGATGATTTTTCTAGGTATCTACAGGTATTTTTAATGAAAACGAAAACTGGTGCCGAAACTGCCGAGTGCTTGAACGAAGCTTTTCGTTTTCTACAAGCTCAGTTTCCTGGCCCAGGTCAATTTAATATATTACGATGCGATAATGGTACCGAATTTATAGGTAGTGAAGTTCGAGATGTTATTTCAAAGTATGGAATAATTACAGAAGAGTCAGAACCATTTTGTCATGAACATAATGGGCTGGCAGAGCGAATTAATTTGACTATTCAACAAAGAGCGCGAGCGTTGTTATTTGAATCTGGTTTCCCTGTAGGAATGTGGGGTTTGGCTGTACATGCCGCCTGTTATATTTATAACAGAACACCACATTCCGCCATTGAAATGATTACACCTCACGAAAAATTATTTGACAAAATGCCTGATGTTTCAAATTTGAGAATTTTTGGGTCGCGAGCTTACACTTTAAACGAAACTATACCAAAAGGAACGAAATTTACGCCAAGGTCAAATACATATTACTTAGTCGGTTTTACAAAAACTGGCTATATTGTGTTTGATCCAACTACCAAGAAAACAATTAGTACCTGCAACGTAGTTATAGACGAAACAAAACTGTACAGACATGACTTTAACAATCCAAACATAACCGAACCTGAAACATTTTCATTAGAATTGAATTCTGATGAAAATACAACAAATACAGACGAAAATACAAATATAACTTTTCAGGCTGAAGTTGAAAACTCGATTAGTGTTGGTGATCCGGAGCCAAGTCGATCAGATGAGGTTTCCGATGTCTCTGATGCTGAAAATGAGTTTGATTCTGAACCTGAAACATATGAAATTGATATTGACGATGACTGGAACGATTCAAGTACTATTAAACTAAACTATTGTTATTCTGATCCGTCTTTGTTATTATCCCTTGGGGAGAAACCAATGACGTATTCAGATGCAATATCCAACGAAAATTCGGCTAAATGGGGACCACCTATTCAAGCTGAACTGGATGCTATGAAAAAACACAATGTATTTGAAATTACGAAACGAACGAAAGGAATGCAAGTAGTACCTACAAAATGGGTATTCACGATCAAGGAAGATGGCACACCAAAGGCACGTATTGTTGCAGTGGGCTGTAGGGATAAAGAAGTTTACCAGCAAAATGATACTGCTTCTCCTACACTATCTGCCGTCACAATCCGTTGGTTGTTCGCCATTGCTCGTGAATATTCCTGGAATATGGAACAATTCGATGTAAAAAATGCATTTTTACAAAGTAAAATGGATCGATTAAAATACGTTACTTTACCTAAAGGTATTACTTTACCTGATGGTACAAATGTAGACTCAAAACGATATGTTGGAAAATTGAATCAGGCGTTGTATGGAATGGTAACGGCTCCGAAATGCTGGTATGATGAATTTCATCTCTTCATTATTTCACTTGGTTTTATTAGAAACGAGCGCGAACCTTGTGTTTTTATTCTGAAAAGAGAAAATTTATTAGTTATATTGGTTTTGTATGTAGATGATTTTATTATCACTGGTAACGATGTTTTAGGAATTAAAATGACGCGAGAGAAACTTATGAAACGATATGAGATGAAAGAGTTAGGCAAGCCTAAGAAATTTCTTGGTTTCGAAATTGATTGGAATGATAAAAATAATTCGGTTTATTTACACCAATCTAAATACACAAATTCGATTCTGAAATTATTTGGCATGCTTGGAAGTAAATCAACAGCTACGCCAATGTTGCCTTTCTCAGTGCAAAAATATACGATACAGGACAGAGAAGAACCCTACTCCTATAAACAGGTAATAGGTGCTCTTCTCTACTTAGCGAATAACACGAGACCGGACATAGCTTTTTCAACGAACTATCTGGCGAGGTTTCAGGCGAATCCCGAACAGATTCACTGGAATTCGGTCAAAAGAATTTTAAGCTATTTAAATGGTACTAGAGATTTGGGTCTTATGTATACGAAAAACGAAAATGTTAATATACTTGATGCATACGTCGATGCCGACTTTGCAGGCGATAAAAATACACGAAAATCTACATCAGCTTATGTAATCAGGTTATTTGGTAATCCGATAGGCTGGTGTTCACGTTTACAAAAATGTACGGCAGAAAGCTCCGCCGAAGCTGAATACATGGCGATTTGTGAAGTTGCACATAATATTCTCTTTGTAGCGCGGCTTTTTGAGGAAGTAATGAGTGATAAGGTTGTGTACCCTCTCACTTTGTATGAGGATAGTTCGGCAGCTATTTCGATATGTAACAATTCGACCAGTAAAGGGAGAGTTAAACATATTGAATTAAAGTATTTGAAAATAAAAGAATATTTTCGAAATAAAATTTTGCGAGTTGAAAAAGTAAACTCTAAGCGAAATGAGCAGCTAGCGGATTTTCTAACGAAGCCGCTTAGCGATAAAGAATTTAAACTTCTACGAACTAAAATTATGAATAGTTGAGATCTTTACTAAGAATTAGATCAATAAGCTTATGCGACTAGCGACAGTACTGATTAGCGATAGCGATTATATTACTCACGATTTTAACGACTAGTGCTGTTTGTTTTATGTTTGAAGGTTCCACTTCAAAGTAAAGGAAACGCAGCCAATCCCCAGAACGATAAACGAAACGATAAACGATAAGAACTCGTCGGAAGTTTTCTCTGGAAAGAAGGGACACACGTAATCTTTTGGTCAGCAATTAAANAAAAAAAACATTTGTTATGACTAATTTTTCTATTGCTTTTATGTTATGTTTATGTTACCTTTTTCTTTCTTGTGAATAAACTTGTTTCTACCGACAATGCGATTTCCAATTCCACTTATCTCATCTGTGTATAGAAGAAACTTTGTTTCTGTATTTACACGTACACGAGAACAAAATGAATGAGTAATACATTCTACAGCAGGTGTTACTTTACAAGAAGAAATTATATTTCTGGGATGTATCGTATCACGAACACGAACTAATTGGTTTTACGAAACTATTCGATTTATACTGTAGTGCACGACAGTGAATTAATTAGAAATAGTTGTAATTCGAATTATCAAATTTTAATTGTGTTTGATCAGGAAGGGGCAATGTTACCCTGCTGCGAAACACTAAAAACTCGTACGTGTGGGAAGGGGTGTCAGTAGGTGCTGCTTCTTTTCAGTGCGCACCTAGTGATAAATCTACACACTACTCGTTCTCCGTATACCTACTTGTAGGCAGTATAGAGAGGTAGGGATTATGAATGAATCTCAGCGGATGCTGGGACTAGCGACTTTTACCGCCGTTCAGTGGATTAACGGATCGACCAGAGTAATGTTAATGGTTGAGTAATAATCCATATGGTTTTTGGTTTACTTCTTCTCGACTTAACGAACGTCTCGGTCTCGAACATTACAATATAACGTTTCCAATCGAATCTGAAAAACGTGAAGCCAGGCTGAACCAAAATAGAACGCGTTTGTTTACCACGGAGGCGTTTACATTCGGTTCTGATTCTGAAAAAACGCGTTATTCAGATTATAAACGTAACGTGGCTTTACTCGATCTGATCATGATCTCCTATTTCATGTTTCATACATGTGTGATGTGATTGATAAAATTTGTTTATAATTTTTCATGTTGGCGCTAGCGTTCCTAGCGTTCCAAATAGTAAACTTTGGGGTCGTGATCAGACAAGGATCAGACCCGCTCTTGCTGCTCTTGCTCGCTCGTTGTCGCCCACTCTTTTGAAAAAGTCCGCTCGCACTCCGCTCTTCGCTCGCTCTCACAACCCTACGCCTAACACATTTTGGTATTTTTAGAAACCACTCAGTAGATTAATTTCCTAATTATACGATACAATTTTTACTTTTCCGGCTAAACAGATAAAAACTTTCGACAAATAAGAAACGGATGTTCAATCGATTAGAATTTTGCTCACGCACAAATGAAATCCATCTTCTTAATAAAAAAAAGTGTAACCTGTCGAACTTTGCTATCAATTTCAATAAGTTATTACAGATAAATTTTTAATTAAACACTCATCACACTATCAGTACGACGATATATCTTTCTATCGAGTTCTAGTTCCTCATGAAAGTTTCAAATTAGAATTCGATCGAAGTTTTTAAAAATTGAATTCCGACCCTGAGTAAACCTACTGTGTTTGAAAAATAATTTTTCGAAAATATTTTAACGCTCGTTAATATCTGGTAAGACTACTATCGTTTCATAAAAAAATAATCCTTATTCGTGGTACAAAATACAATTTTTTTTTTAAACTACTGTTTTAAAAATTTCAAGATATTCCCTACCAAAAGCACGAATAAAACACCCAAAAATGAGAAAATTTCTCGCTGCTAAAAACCTGCAACTTTTTTTTTTAACACGCTGTGAAATTTCAAAACAGCAAACTTGGGCCGTATAAAAGTACAGCAGTTGAAAAAAAATTAATAATGAATAACTCTGGTAAAATTCGCTTCGAAGTAACACCTCAGTTTGTAAACTTTTCAGTCATAAAACGTATTGAATTTCGTCGGTTAGGTTCGGCTATTTTCCTCGAGGTGCAAGTACGGTACATCTTTCATTTTTGCAACCCCCATAGAACGGCTGCGCTACAAAATAGGGCGGATCCTTACGTACTCTTCGCACATCATTGATCTAAAATGTAAAACTGTAAAGGTATGCACAAAAGCAATATTATCACAAAAGCTAAGTCATGGATTCTTTTTCAGTTGTAAATATTAAATATCACATTACAAGCTACGCACTACACACGTTGAATTACAAACCAAAATCACTATAGGAATCAATGAAATCACCGAAACAACGATGCGGTTATGCACTTGAAAAATTTCATATTCAAAGCAATACGCGAAGTCCGAGGTGAGTAATGCACTGGAAATTTTTACAGTAAAGTTTCAAAAGTGACAATTTTTGTACAATTTGATGGAAAAAATTAGGAAATTTTCGAGTAGGTATAAATGTCAAAGTTAATTAATTTTTTTCAATTTGTAGATAACACTGCCGAAATGAGAAGGACTACTCTGAGTAATGGAAACATCAATTTCATTTTCGTCTTTATGTTTCTGATGACATTTGTAATCCTATTAATCACCGAAATAACTCTAACAACATATAAAAATCATACCATACAAATACAGACATACGCGAACGCCGGAGAACCAGAAAACGTAAGTTGACTCATGAAACTAACGCTGATTTGCTAATAGGTCTCATAACGTATCGCTTTTTTTGCCTCAGACTGAAGAATACATCTACAAAAATTCAAACACGCTGCTTCCACTAGATGCAATTTGGCAACCAGTCGCCGGAACTACGTAAATATAAACCTATTGATTTTCCAATACAAGCAATTCGATTTCCCCAACACGGCGGAATAATCGATGATTTCGTTATAGGTACAAATTTTACGTATATTCGGCGTATTTGGACAAGAGAAGTAAAAGACAATGGGCTGTCAGGATAATAGGTGCAACAAGAACGAAATTCCACGACAAGGCGATTTGCATTTTCCATTACAAAAAAAATCCCGATGAACGAGTGCCTGCTAAAGTCACGGTATTGATTTGTTTTCAATTGAAAAACCTTATATTTTGACATTCGAATCGTGGTAACTGGATGTTCTCTTTCTCAAGGCAATTCGAGAAAATTGGAATTTACCGTATAGTGCTGTTTTTATCATGTGTAATGTTAGAAATGATTCTAACATTCCGTCTTCAGTTTCAATATCAATCTACAATAATCAATACTCGACATACGCACCGGCTAGCAATAATCTTCTAGTTCAAAACCCCGTAGATTTAACCCTGGATCAAAATAAAGATAAGATCGCCATTTGTGTAAAACCTATTCATTACAACTACGATAAGGTAAGCCAAATTTTAAATTAATTCAATTAAAAAAAAAAAATTGCAGAATAATTTTTTGTAATAAATTTACAGACTGTTCAATTGCTCGAATTTATTGAACTTAATCGTCTATTAGGAGCCAGCCATTTTGTATTTTATAATTCATCATTATCGCCGAATACGAATTGTATTTTAAATCATTATATAAAAGAAGGCACCATATCGGTACATCCGTGGCATCTGAATATTCAATCTCAAGTAGAAATTCGAACCGAAGGAATGTTCGCAGCACTGAATGATTGTTTGTACAGAACCATGTACAAGTACCCCTATGTGGCGTTTATAGACTTAGACGAAATTATCACACCTCAATTTAATAAGACTTTACATGATCTCTTACAGTGAGTAAAATATTATTTGCAAATTCTTCCACTGTACCTGTGCTGCAACCTTACATCCAAAAATATTCCTTCCTATCGTTACAGATGGCTGAGTGTTCGTTACAATACCAACCAAGTATCAGCGTATTCATTCCAAAACGCGTTTTTTTACATGCAGTGGGACGACGACTCGGATTTAGACCAAGCCAACGAAATAGAAAAATATTTACTATCGATAAGAAAAACCAGAAGATGTCAGAAACTCAACCCTCATACGCAGCGATCCAAGTATATCGCCAAAGTTAAAAACGTCGTCGAAGTCGGTAATCACTTCGTGTGGCAATTTTTACCTTTTCAAAATGCCTTAAATGTGCCCTCAAACGTCGCCCTTCTGCATCACTACCGCGTATGCGAATTCGGCGGTGATGATTGTGTTCATTTACCTAACCTCGTTGATCGCAGGTTGCATTCGTACCGGCGCGATTTAACGTGTAATATTGCTCAAAAATGGCTTCCATTGAACGGCCAGTGTGGTTTACCGAAAATTAATTTTGATTATAATCGAATTTGCAATGCGTGAAAATGAGTGATAATTTATACAAAGTTAAAGACTGCATTTTTCTAATCCATCGAAAAAGCAACGGATAATATACGACTGTCGACTACGACGAGAACATTCAGTGACTTGAATGGAAAAAAATTAAAAATAGAAAATGGTTTTGGCTGAAAAATTTAAAAAGCATGAAATAATTTTACATTTTTATTGTGGTGTTCTTTGAAACTGAGTTTTACTTTAAGGTTAAAGTCTTTATCCTTTATCGGTACTTCAAATTTTCCTAACATTACTCTTTCTTCAAAGTTGAATGTTACATACCCTTCATTAAGTTATTAAAAGCTTAATTTACAATAGATGAATAAAAGCTGCAGCTTTCTAGATGTAAGGCGAAACAAAACGATAATGCATGCGTTTTTGGAAAACTTACTGTGTGATTGATCAATTTTCAGTTCATCAGTTTAAGTTCAGTTGATGAATTAGCAGTTGATTATATCTGTTTTAAAAAATTCTCACAGGCAAAAATAAGATCTAACAAAGTTCGAATTGAATAATTATTAATTAATTAATCACGATTCACATCTTTGACATCTTCGCAACACGTGACACAAGAAAGTACCTCACTGAGCTGAGGGGAATGGAAGAAAGGATCAAATATTCATATTTCGAAAGCATGATTTTGGGGAAAAGATCTTTCCACGCATGCGCAAAACATGTCATTTGAAAAAAAACGAAAACAAACCCAAAGAACATAACATAAAATATGTAGACTTGAAAATATATATATATTTTTTTCTAATTAGAATTTTTGAACTAATTAATAAATTGAAAAAATGAGCGGGAAAAGCTTGATGCTTTGGTCAAAAACCTATGTAGTACCGATTGTGTCAGTGGAATTATCGATATCGATGGAATATTTACCTAGCATTTACCTAGTTTCTTTTTTGTAATGTTTATAATAAGATCGATCTTTTTCAACGCTGACTGACCATTTACCATTATATAGACCACGACTGTACTTACTTATCAAAATTGGAGAATTCAAATACCTACCTCGATCTTCATTTTATGGATTACGGATTACGGATTACGGTTCCGGTCGGTCCGTTCAAAAATAATCTTAACTTCCCTTTCCATTTTTTAAAATCAAATATAGTAATTGTGAGGTTGTGTTATTTTTACTTTATTTTGTTCCTATATTTCACTTCCTAACTCCGTTGTAATTGAAATCGAAGTACCTTAGCGGATGATACGCGTACTTATCTACTATTTATACCTACCAAAATTCTAACCATTATTTTTATGAGCAAGATAAATAATTATTATAAAACTTATCAACACTCTAAGTGCGAATTGTTAAAATTTTTGTAAAACTTTTATACAAAATTTAAACGTTTTTTTACTGAATGAATTAATTTTAATGGTTGTTACTCGTAAGTTAATGTAAATTAAAGCGAAAATTTTATATATGAACGATTTTTTTGTTTACCAGAATGTTTTTATGAATCGGCTATGAAGTAATTAGTAACTATTATTATTGTAGGTGTATGGATAATTTTTAAAAAATTGCCTATTAAAATTCAAAGTAGTGGCGGATAAAGAATCGACCATTTATCTCTGTATTATAAGCTTAATGAGATATTAACTCGATTTCAATGCGATTAGTCAAGTATTCAGATGCTTCAAGAATTAAGTTGATGACATTCTAATACCGCCATTGATATTAATTCGTATTCGAAAAAGTGCCTTACTTAAATGCGTTTCGTTAAGGGCCTATGATAAATGTGTTTACCGTAATTCAAACGGAGTAACTATTCAGCGAGAGTTAATTTTCAATGTAAAATATATAGGTATAGGTAAGTGTATTTTATTCCGCAAAATGAAACTTGACGCGTATTTACCTATACCGTTTTGAAACCTGAAATGAAACGGAATTTAATTATTAAGATTTTCCATATCCTTTTTTTTTTTTAGAAAAATTATAAGCGTGTACGGTGGAGAGGGATTTTTATTATGGCATTTTTTGTATCATTTTAATATTGTCTTCCTATTTATATTTATAAATTTGTAATCACACAAAAAATAAATAGATACGCACACTTTTTTAAAAAAATGTTGATACTTTTGTTTGCGTAATTTTGACAAAGATACGTATATATTAAAATATGACACAATCAAACGACGTGAAAGTGATAGTAACAACTAAGAAACTTGGTGACGTTTCATCTACGTGATACACACGATTGGAATTTTTTATTTGTGCGTGTAACGAATAGATAGCGAACGTTCCTTACTTCAACCAGCGCGGTGTTCAATTCATTCGCCTTTAGCTCAGATGAAAATACAAACTGGCACTTTTTTTTATCAAAGGAACTATAATTGAGCGAAATTATCATTATGAAACAAATATAACACAGGAAAAGTGATAATGAGCATTAACGAAGAGGTAATTGTAGTACTACGATTGCACAAATCGCCTTGACAAAAACACATGAAAACTTTTTTATGACTCCATATTGTATCATCGCATCTTTCTTCATTATCGGACGGTGACCTGGGTAAGCACATTCTTTGAGTGGCGACTCCGTATTCTTCAGCTTTCAAGTCATGATCTCTGGTTTCGATTACTTTTCCACACCATCCCGAAGCACAGGGTACAGCTTCGACTCCAGTTTCTTCTTCTAATTGACTAGCATTATAAAATTTGAACTTATCTTTGCAGCTTCCTAATTCGCCGCGTGATCTACACGAAAAACATCGTTTTATTGCACCGTTTACTCGAATCACAATACAAAAACCGATCAGCGAAATGAACACTCTCCGAGGAATCATTTCTTGAAACTGGTTTCGTTTTACCTTTCACCGCGTTTCTTGACGCCGCAGCTACATAATGTGGTGTGAAGAATGAGAATTAAAAGTATTGCGAGGTAGTGGTTGCCAAAGTCAAAATTCAACGGTTTGGTGACTCGCTGACGGGTAATATAATCCGGATCCGGTTTAAGAAATTTCATAAAAA
>JAAOIU010038103.1:0-10590 GCA_018107765.1 Hypogeococcus pungens | reverse complement strand
CTTGAGAACATACGTTTTAAGGTACGTACAAATGGTAGATACACATAGGTACCTTCTACTGTATTGGAAGGGTCTCCAACTTTTACTTATAACCTTATTTACTTTCTTCTATTCAGAAGGTGAATGTGTATAAGTGTAACCTTCAATTCCTTCATCCAGTTTAAATGATCATACGCGTATAGACGCATTAATAATACGAAACAGGATTATATGTGCAGACTACAATACAGCGTCATTGTCGTCTCATATGTTCGGTATTTATTGTTCCGTAAGTAGTAAGTAGTAGGATTTAGGTACCATCGAAAGACAATGATAGGTACGTTTTACCCACCTATATAACTAGTCGCTCTAGTTGAAAATTCATATTTCATAATTCGTAGATAACACCATAGTATTTATGTATCACATTCACCGTCACATTATTTATCTTTATTGGTGTAACTAGCAGTAGCTAATTATTATATAGGTATCAACCTGTCGACTCAAAATATGAGATATGCGCAAGAATTGTTTCGTTGTAACTGTATAGTAATCGATGAATTAGTTTTTTCATCAACAAGCAAAATGAGTCAGTCGATCCTCAAGAACGTATCGCGTAATTCTTACTGTAAAATCAGAACCTGAGGAGAAGTAAGGAAACCTTCATTTTTCAGCGGGTTGGGGCTTTAACGCTTTAATAAAAAATTTAGCAAGAGGTCTGTGAGGTAACAACTCATTAGACGTTAGTCAGAGACCTCTGTCCACAATTTTTTGCATTTGGTAGGTGAAAATGTTCTTTCCCTTGAAATTTCTCTCATTTGCCTCCCCTAAAATAATAAACTTATTCAAACGAATTCATCGCGGTTGTATGTAAAGTATCATCAAATTGTTGAAGGCGAACTCACCTACGAAACTGAATACACTTACTAATTCGATACTTTGTTTCTAACGTACTGCCCGTCGACCAACTTGGACCAGCTAAACCACAACTAGATTATAAAAACGAAGATAATTGAGAATACCTTCCAAATTTTTAATCTGTTAACCGCCTTATTGAGTCAATACTGTCAAAAAGTATGACTAAACTGACAAATTGAAATTAACGTAATCTTTTCCAGTTGGTGTTTGCACCTGCACGTACCTATAGTCAATTCAGCGCGGTAAAAACATTTGTGCAACTAGGTCCACAAACCTTCGCTCGTGTTTTCAGGTAGAGAAATTGACCTTTCTACAGGCCGCCTCATCTACAAAGAGAACACTATACGATGAGTGACTTGTAGTTGACGTAAATAAACTTACCCCCAGGATTTAGGACGATGGAACAGGTAGCTCTGTTTCTTAACATTACAACGTGCAGGGTAGCATGGTTGAAGTTTATACTTACCTGAAGTGTCACCCCGTACCCTTCTATCCTCAGTGGTGTAGACATGTTAATTGTGAAATGATACAACGCTTTTTCATTAGTCATGTTATAAGGAACTTGAATGTTCTAGGTATCCATTTTTTTAAAAATTCTCAAGCCGAAATCACGCAACAGTCGAAGTTCAGATTTAAAAAAAAAATCAACTCACGAAAATTAATCAGAACACAATTTATACCCATAATCAACGAAAATGGACAATAAAATCTTACAATCAATGTAAAAAAAAAGACTAATCATTTTACAAAAATGAAAAAAAAAATAACACTTATAGGTAAGTACGTAAAAATGGACAGTAGGTACTTTAGGAAAAACGTCCATGCAACGTAATTCGCTATCACAAAGTACAAAAATTGAAAAAAACCACCTTCCTTCTATAAAAACTTGCGAAAACACCAGGTTTTAGTTAAACTAGGTACGTTTTGATAACATCGACGATGACTGTTCTGCAAACGGGACATTTTTTATCTTGCGAAATATTCATTAATTCGGAAGCGCAGTCGAAACACATACAAATATGACCACATTTATACAGCACTGCGTTTATTCTTCGATCCAGGCAAATGCAGCATTTATTTCGATTAATATTTATCGATCCATTCTAAAAAAAAAAAATTATCTCGTCGTCAAAACAGATATCGATGGATAAGTTTCTGAAAGATAGGAAATAAATACTAAGTATACGTACTAATGAAACAATACCGCTGGAAATGACATTTGGGACGGAAACCGAATTTAAAGTACGAACGCCATTTTTCGTATCATTTGTCTTATCGCAGGTATCCTGAAAAAAGAAATACCATAGAGGTACAAACATCTGTAAGACATTAACCTCAAAAGGCTATCAATTATAAAATGACTAGGGTGGCTAACTACATACGTCGTCGTTTAGGTCGTTATCAGCGAAACTTATATGCTTCCAAGCCTCGATGACATCCTCCTCGACAAGCCACGAATTTAGCATCACAATTGCAGACTCTTGTTCGCTTAATTTGCTCGTATCCAAGGTTTTTAAATCAGCAACAGCTTGTCGTAATTCGGAGGTAACTTTTTGTAAATTATTCTTTCGCTGGCAGAGATCTTCTCGAATTCGTTCTTTATCTGCGATTACGCTTCGTAATTTGGTTTTAATTTCGTGGTATTTTCTTCTACTAGTTACTAGGTCTTCGGCTGCTTCGTAGACGCTGTCGTTTGAGGCGTGTATTCGGTGGACCTGTTAAAAACATAGAGATAAAAAAGATTGAATTGAAAAATCTAAAATGAAAATTAAATTATATGTAAATACATTAAAATATCTATAAAAACAGTTGTTAATTAAATAGGGAATACCGGCATTACACCGTGTTCACTTCCCGTAACAACATATGTTGAAACTTGAGACATTAATTCATTGCCTATAGAATGTGTCAACCGTTTGGAAATATTACGATGTAAAACAAAAACGTGTGCATTTATTCGAACGGATGTGAACGACGCTTCAAATCATCACACATCCTAAAAAGCGAAAACCTTATCCAGTTGACAGGAAAAACCGAACTACGATCCGGCCAAAATGAAGAGTGATAAGCCAAAGTGACGAGGAAAAAATCAATATGCAAACTATGCGACCGAACTATCATGCTGGTGGATCCCCCATTTGATTAAATGCAGCTTGAATAATCTCACTATTTCAACAGCAGGAGATCACTCACTCCCTGTCCCTTTCCTTAACCCCAAATGCAACGTTATCTTTCAACCGTTCCCTATGGATTAGATAAACATTAAAACTAACCCTATATCCTTTTTTTGCCATATGTACCGATTAACCGTAAATTTGCCCGTTTCGAAAACTTACCAATACGCCGACGCCGTCGCTATTTTTCATCTTTTTACGGACATTTGTTTCTTTTTCTATGCTAGGAGTGTTTTTCATTTTTTCGTCCACTTGCTCTACTTCAAATAATCGCCTTTTTCTGAGGTTCTGAAAAAAAAGTTGAAGAAATTCAATTGATTACCTAGGTACGTAAACTTGAACTCTGGAATTTAAATTAGATACGACGTATTAGTAGATTATTACTCAGTCGAAATGGCCTAAAATAGGTGTTCTGTTGAGCTCCAGTTAAGAAAATAGTTTTTTTTTCAGTTCTTTGGCAGAACATTCAGATTATTTTTCAGAAGTAGGTATCTCAACTTATACGTAAACTACCGAACTAAACACCCACATCACATGTTCAAACGTTTTAAAGTATCTGATAAAGGCAATTGAACGAAAATCATCTGCGTTGAAATTTAATTCTTTAAACAGATAACGATATTTTTGAAATGAAAATTGAAATTAATCTGATAATGAATTTGGCTTCGTGAATAACATTTACAACTTGCACATACTGATCGAATTCGGATCAATTGAACTGAACCCAACTTGGAAAATTATAATAAAAACCTACTTAAGCAATAATACTTCTATATAGTTGTACATGTACAGAGTTGGCAGACTAGGCAGTAGACCTATAATGTTTCAACTAAATGGCTGACTAGCTCATAAAAAAATTAAATTTCGACTCAACTACGTATGTAGGTACGTACAATAGAAAAAATTATAATTACCATGACTAAAGAAACACTGCAGCTAGTACGTAAACCGCGATAAAACACAACTTGTTACTTTAAAAAACTATTAAATATTGAATACGTTCACACAGAACAAATCACTTTTATTTCTTAATTCTCACACGGTCGAGCAACTTTAAACTAAATGGTAGGTAAGTTGTGCGCCTCGTAGCTAAGTAACACGTACTGAACTATTTAACCGAACTGGTAAAACTTCGAACGCGCACAAAAAATACGACGTAGATAAGAGCACAGGTGAAGCAGTGAAAATTAAGCAAACAGCAAACTACTTCTGTAATCTACGCTGGAATTTAGTGTTATCTCAAAATATGTACTCGGCCACTTCCTTTTAAATACACGTATGGGTAGGTAAACAGGGACAGACACGGTACAAAGTACGAATGAAGGTGTAGATATATGAAAAAATGACAACGAACGCGACGATAAGTTGTGACAATTCGAACACTAGTAAATAGACTGGCAGTTTTGAGAGGGGAGCCGTTCATGCGCAGGGTTATTGTCTCATTGGACGGGTGCACCGCGAAGGTATCAGAGAACAATTGCATTTGAATGAAACACAATTGTACTGCATGAGGAAGTGCAACGTTCATCCTATACTCTTGCAAAACGCGCAATGAGTCACGTACGTGCCACACGCCAGTTTCCAAAAAAAATCTTCCTTAATAGTGGTTCGGAGAAACACCTCGTAAAATTCTGAATAGTTATACCTGTGTTATACCGTTCGGCTTTGAAAAACAATGCAAAAATTTTGGCAAAACAATTCCAAAAAATAGCGACATATCTCATATGGACTGTTTTTCTACCGTTAAAAAAAAAAATTATTTTTTTACAATATACCCATATATTATCATCAATAACATATTGATTTTAAAAAATGACATGATGAGGGTTCGTTTCGTTTTGCCTTTAAACTGGATAGTTGAATGGTTGTGCACATGATAGATACTAAGTATGAAAGGAACACAATTCTACTGTCTGTACTACCTACTGTGGTTCGAAGAATATTTTCAACAAAAGCCTTATTGTAGCAGAAAACCCACATGCTCTGAAATTAACTTTCTATTACAGATTAAACGTAATAAGAGTTAAGTACAATAGCTTCACAGTTCGTGTACATAAATAAAGCAGCTTGTATTCAATTCATTCCTCGTCGTCCTCGTTTACGTTAGAGAGGAAAGAAAAAACGAAACTGTAGTATGCCAGGAGTCAGAAAATAGAAACAATGTAATACTTCGTAAAAGTCAACTATTTTGTAAAAACATTCATACCTACGTACCATTTGTAGGTATTCGTAGCTCGTAAGGTTGGAAGCGACAGTGTTAATATCTTGACAATATTGTTTACAAAGTATCCATGGCATCAGGTAAAGGAGTATTATTTACTCAATGCACACAATTTTACGCATACATACGAGACCATCCATATTACGAACGTACTTCTTCATTTTCTAAATATACGGTTTAAAACGGTTAATTAACACCACAAACTGACGCTAAAGTAAACATAAGTATATTTTAATTTTTATTGATACAGTCAATTTAAAAAACTAAAAATTTGTTCCAATATTACTGACGTATTATGAGAGAGTATACCTTAATACACTTAATACATACAAAATCACGATAACAATAATCACCATTACTTCAAACAACATATGTTCTTATCACATCTTTAATCTTGTTTCTGCATACTGGGCATTTTCTGTTGTCGCGATCCGCGAGTATCAGTTTGGTGCATGAATAACAGGTACAAACATGGCCACATTTGTACAACACACAATCTATTTTCGCCTCCAGGCAAATGCAGCATTTATTGCGTTTCATTTTAACGATTCCATTCTAAAAAAATATATAATCCATATCATTTTTGGGTAAAGAAAATAATGGACAAAAAGAGAAGATGATTAGGTAGGTTTTTTTATACGGAGACGCACCGTGCGCGATTATCATCACGAACATCAAAACATATAAAAACGTTTTATCTATCCGCCTTTTCTTTATCATAAGATAACTAACTTTTCACATTAGAATTCAGAAGATAACATTTTTTTTGTTGTTTTTAGGATTCGACGAATCTTTATGGACATGATTATGGTGTTAGATTTTTGGTACCTACTACCTACCTACCGCACTCATTGTAATTGAATAGAACAGATACATGTATTTTAGCACCTTCACCCAAGCTAATGTGTGTGTATACTTGTTTATCGATAGACCGACAGAAAAATGAATTTACTCTTACTTGTGGAATAAGGCCGTTTGATATAACATTAGGCAACATAATGGAATCAAAATTGCGTACACCATCTTCACCATTGAGCGATTTAGTATTGTTACTAGCTTCTTTATTAATCAGTTCATGCAGCATCTGAAAAAAAATCCCGAAGCAACTAAGGTCAATGAGCCTAATTGAGGACAGAGGGTAATAGAGGGCACCCTCTGAAAAACTCATTAAGATGACGCTATGAGATCAACCAGTGGGTAAAATTCGAACATTGTAAAGCGTCGGAAATATTAATTTTGATAACTGATGCATTCAAAAGTGTTAAAAATTTTCTCACTGCTTAGATAAATCTATTTATTTACGTATATTTATGAAGATGATCCCATCTTCTTATTAGCGAAGCTCTGCTGAAATATTAAACAGCTATATGCTTTTACATAATACAACCTCAAAGTAAGCTTAGCTATTATACACACGATTACGTGTTTTCTCAAGTACCTACACTCAAGGTATAAGTAAAGTACCTATTCTAATCGAAAATCTTAAATTTTAGGTAAATACTTACTTCATAATTCAGGTCGTCTTCGGCATCATTTATGTGATTACGAGCATCGACAATATCTTCTTCGGCCATCCAAAGATCCATTTTCAAAACTGTGCTCTCCTCTTCATTCAAATTATAAAGGCGATTCGGTAAATTTAAGTCGTCAATAGCAGAGCGTAATTCTTGTGTACTTTTGTGCAAGTCGTCCTTTTTCGATGAAAGATCTTTTTTCAAACGGTTTATTTCATTTTGGATATCTTTCAGTTTATTTCGAGATTTGTTTAATTTATGCCTGACTTGTATCAAGTCTTCGGCTTTGTCACAAACGTTATCACTGAGATCGTGAATCGAACGTAACTATAACAAAATTTATTGGTGGAGGCTTATTGCAAATGCGGTAACAAAGGTATACCTATAGTAGACGTATTGATTTTAACTTCGCATTACCATACATCGTCAACAGCGAACTTTCAAATGAGTACGTAAATTATTCATATTCAACCCCTTTTTTTCATGAAGTTTTCTGCATTTGTTTCACATGTATCGTATTACGTTTGACAATATTTAAAACATATGTAGCGAAAAACATATCAATTGGTACCAAATGTTGTTTCTAGAAAGAAACCATACGAACTATCTGTAAATTTTTATACCTACTCATGGATCGCATGTATCGAATAAAGGACTATAAAAGTCAAGACTTCCCAACAAATAAATACGTTCAACGTGAAAGAAATCCACCGAATTTTTTACAAAAGTAAGATACTTCTAGGATTAATCGAAGTTGAGTTGATAACTACGCGAATGTATTTTGGGTAATCGAAAAGGTCCGTATCCACTTACTACTTACCAAACCACCAATTCCTTGAAACCTTCTGGTCCTCCATTTGGTCACACGAACACACCTACGATTTTGGAATGATTTCTATCGAAACAATTAAAATAAAAACATAAACAAAACAATTTTCGATCAAAACGGATTTTAAAGATAGAAAAGAATTCTCCGAAAGCAACTACCTGTGGCAACGCCGTTTCATTCATATTGAACATTCGTACACAAGCGCTATACTCGAACTGAATCGGTCGTCTAGTCTACGTTGGCTCTTCTGTTTCAAACATTATAGCAGCGGTTGTTGTGAATACTGAATTTATCGTTCATAGTCTCATATGTCATCAAGAAAATTTACGATAAAACGTAACTTTTTTTGGAATGATAAGGAACATACGACACGACCCATGATGCATGCATATTTTCAAGATAAGTCAATACCAAATACCAATAATGCATTATAGGCGATTTCATAACTACCTACTCAATGAAACCCGACGGAAAGATTTATTAATTATACGCATTTCATCTATATAAATACTCGATATAATGAACAGGAGGTTCATTTCCTTTTCCTGGCGCAATAGTAGGTACAATTTTTTAAGACAATGCAATCAAACACGATGTTAACAGTAAGATTAAACCAAAACTACTCAGTGTCAAGGTCTTTGACTCTTCAATATTAAAAATATGATAATGAATAAGACGACGCGAATAAATTACGTAACTACTAGGGTGAAAGAAATTAAATTTATGAAAAAGACGAGATATAGAAGGGTTAATGTGCGGCTGAATAAATTAAAAAATACCTACCGCTCATTGTACTACAATTATCAACTGAATTGTTGGTCTATTTGAGATCACCTTTGCTGACAAAGTAGGCAACTTTTCGAACACATTGGCATGACTACTTTCTTCGATCGTCTCACAAATGAACAAATCGACTCGTTTACATTCGTAAAATTACCATCACTTCAAAATATGTACGTAATTATTTTCCAAGCCATCATGAACGAAAACTAAAAGGTAAGTTATATTTGAATAATTTATGGAAAAGAAACTGTTTACTTAAAAATGATAATCAAACACAATATAATGAAGAATTTTATAAAACATGATAACCACCTCTATAACAAAATAAATAAAATCATGAAAAATTACAAAACTGTTAATGTCCAAAAAAGAAATGAATAAATAAACACAACTCGAAGAAAAACATGAAAAATAAATTTTAAAAAGCATCAAGCTCTTCTACATTACGCGAATTCTAAGCAGTAAACTAAATTTATGTAGCTCAATTTAAAATTACAATAAAATTAAAATGCTATTAATAGATTCCTTCACATAAATTTTTGCTTAAAAAATTGAGCAGAAAGGATTAGCCGCGAGTAAAGAATAAATTTTGGACAGTAACAATACGAAAAAATATTCGCGTACCAGAAAAAGAAAGTCCATTTAGGAAATATACGTTCTGATTACATCAGTGATTTCGCGTCTACAAACCGGGCAACTTTTATTTTCCGAAGTTTGTTGCAGTTTAACTGCGCAAATAAAACACGTGCACATGTGGCCACATTTGTATAAAACCGCATTCACAGTTCTCTCCATGCAAATGGAACATTTGTTGCGATTTTCGGTGACTGCGCTAAACTGAAATTTCAAAGTGGAAATAGCATCATTTTGAAACGAGTACCAACGGATAATTTTTCGTTATTTTACACTTACTCTAGAGGTACATCCTTCCGCTGGGACGTCCTTCACTGCCATCGGATTGCTAGAACGGGAAGGTTGACAGTCGAATAATTCTTCATTTCTAATTCCGCTTCTTCGACCAGATGAAAGAATCTATCGAGAGATAGGAGAAATTACGTATAAAACGATCGAAAATATTTCGAAAGTGTCGCAAAAAGGAAGCGTACTTCATATCCTAATTCATCTTCGGCTTCTCTAATCTGACGTCTGGCCTCTTCTATATCGTTCTCAGCCAACTGAAGATCTAATCGCAGAACGTTTCGCTCATTATCGCTTAAATTATATAAAGACGGTGATTGCAGATCTCCGACTGCTTTATCTAATTCATTAGTGGCTTTCCACAATTGGCTCTGATTTTTGGATACTTCATCCTTGACCTTCTGAATCTCTTCTCGAATATCCTGCAGCTTACGTCGAGCAACGGTCAAGTCATCGGTAGCGTCATAAACGTTATCCTTCAAATCGTTGATGGAACGTCGCTACAATCGAAAAAAAGATTATCATCTGACATTAATCTAAAATGAGAAATTTACTTTGAAAGAAAACACACCAGTCCGTGCAAGTCTTGTCGTCTACGATTTCTCCAACGAGTTTCTCTGTGGCATATACAGTTACGACGAGGTTTCTGAAAAGTTATGTACTCATATTAGAACGTCTTCAAAAAGAGTAGGTCGATGAGACCATAAGTTACCATACTCACGTCATTTCTGCGCCCATTAGCCACAATTGTAACATTTACGTCATTTCTGGTGTCATTGGCGGCTCTGGTAACGGTAACTCGACCATTCAGTATGGTGAATTCAGTCACCGACTGCGATGACATAGTCTGTAAAACGGAAATTTTTTTTTGATATAACTTCCAATTTTATTTGTCAAGTTTTCAAGGAAAAATCAAAACGTGTATTCCAAAACGTAATTTAGGTCATGAATATTTAAATCAAGTCAGAAGGATACAGAAAGATGAATATGGTACATACTCTGCACAAGGGACTTTACGAATACTAATATGTTGAACGTTAATCGTTTCAGAAGAAGTATGAAAGTGATTTACTAAATTAGTTAACTATGATAAAACTTGAAACGTAGTACTTACATTACTGTTGCTGTGCCAATGCACATTAGGAATGCTGCCGCTGAATTGGAAATTCATTAATAAGGACTCGATGAAACACACTCAACAAGAAGTTACTTGACGTCGTCTACAAAATTTCAGAAACTTTCGAAAAAAGAATA
>JAAOIU010037996.1:0-14309 GCA_018107765.1 Hypogeococcus pungens | reverse complement strand
TTTTTTTTTTGTTAAATTTTTGGTTTTCGGAGAAATATGAGGGAAAAGCTAGGTTTTGGTGGGGAAAAAAACTTGAGCCATTTTCCGTCAATCTACACAAGTCGCCACTTTGTAATTAATATGGATGAATTGTACACGTGACAGAAAACCAATTACCATGCAAGTTTTTTTATCTCCTTTGCACTTTTGATACAATTTAGTGGATTTATGCGAAGTGAGGTTACTGCATTTTTCACCCAAGCTCATAGTATTACATTGATAACAGGTTAGATCATTCATTTTCTCCAAAGAAGCATTTGTTTGGTGTTGTCGCTTATCCAGTATTCCACCTGAAAACAATTTTAACATAAATCTCATTGCGCGATAAGAAGCATCAAGATGAAGAGTAAGCTTACTTTGCTTCCCCGCTGCCATGATAACGCTGCCTATGATTAATATAAGGCACCAAATTACATTATTTGACATTCTTTTCGAAATTATAATTTGTTTTTTTTCATTTCACTTCACCCTGTGAAAGTACATATTGCTGATGTGAAAAAATTTTAATGCACTGATGCAATTTAAAGCCAAACAACGTTTGCAAAAATTAACAACAAAGGCTTACTTCTCGAAATCATTATTTTGGCATCAAGTGTATCGCAGATAATTTCAACGAAAACCTTCGATGAAAACGCGGAACACTGAAGAAAGCAATATCATTGGTGCTACAAGCGAGTAACACCGTAGCAGGAAATGAACAAATTATGGTACTTCATCGTATTAACGACTCATTCGAAGATGTAATGTAGCGCATGTACCTAAGAAGTTTTCACTGAATCTCACTGAGGAAGTAGAGTTTCCAGAGTTTCGGAAAATATTGACGAAAATTTTCACAAACAGTGTTGCCAGTTTGGAAAATTGATGTAGTAAATTTTACGTAAGTGGGGGGTTTTTCATGTCTTTTTTGATTCGATTTTCTTCTAACGCTCAGTTTAATAAAATCGAACTGAGCAATTTTTTTCTCAACACAATTAAAATCAACTGATACGATACAAATCAAACGTTTATTAAAAAATTTTATACAAAAAAGTTATGAAAAACAATATGGCACGCAGGTCAATCAATTTCAATTGGCACTAAAATATTAAAAATCACACGAAAATTTTATGTTTTTTCTTCTGATGAACAGGAGCAACAAACTCGTCGTCTTCTTCATCGCTGTAATAACTTATTTCCTCATTCGGATTCGAACTGGTTTTCCCTGAAAAAACATAAACGAAAACTCGGATTACATTCAGTAATATTTTTGCTTCGTTTTTCACTGGAATGTGCCAGTTTGTGCGGAGCGCCTTCGTGAATAAAGTTATGCATTTATTCCAACCTAACGCTACAATGAGAAGCTGTATTTAAATCTAAAATTATGCTCACTTTTATTGCATAGTCTCCCAGTCCATCCTCGCTCGCAAACGCAAACGTTGTTGGCATAACAGGAACCGTGTTTACAAGGTCTCGTACAGTTATAACGAATTTGTTCAACTTCACAATGATCCCCTCGAAAACCACGCGGGCATCTACATTTATTGACACCGTTGCATCGTCCTCCGTTCAGACAAGGAATAATACATTTTGCTGAAAAGTATATGTAAAATAAGTGAATTGACAAATCAAAACTTGTTAGAAATGATTATTAGGGAAAGGATTCAAATCCGTAAAAAAAAAGCAAAATAGGCACATATACGTCTTGAAAACCTCACAATGTCATAATAAATTGGAAGATCGGAACAATCAAAAGAAATGAAACAACTTCAAAACTTGAGCGTTTTTTTGAAAAATTGACAATGTTTTAAAATTCACCATTCTTTAAAATTTTGCCAGTTTTTCCTTGACAATTTTTCAGAATTTCACAAATTTTCATTTTTAGCGATTTTTAAGAATTTGACAATTTTTAAAAATGTGAAAAATTTTGCTTTTTAGCAATCTTTTAAATTTTAGCAATTTTTCAAAATTCGGCAATTTTTCAAAATCTGAGATATATTTTTTTCAATTTAGCATTTTTCAAAATTTGACAATTTTTTCATAATTTGACAGTTTGATAATTTTTCAAAATTTACATCATTCCAAATTTAACAATTTATTAAAATTTGATAAATTTATATTCTGAGCGATTTGTCAAAATTGAACAATCGTTTAAAATTGAATCATTTTTTTATTTTAAGAGTTGACTAATTTTATTTTTTAGCAGTTCTTCGAAATTGAGAAATTTTTCAAAATTTTAAAAATTAGCATTTTTTGAGGATGGACAGTTTTTTATAATTGAACAAATTTTTAAAATTACGTAATTTTTCAAGAGTTGGCATTTTTCAAAACTTAGCATTTTTTCAAAAGATGGCAACATTTTAAAATTGAAGCAATTTTTCAAAATTTGACAATTTTTTCAAATTTAACAATTCTTAAAAAATTGACAAATTTTTATTCAGAGCAACTTTTTTAAATTTTGCAATTTTTCTCTAGTTGGCTATTTTCCAAATTCATTTATTTTCTAAAATATATCAATTTTTCAAAGTCTGTCAATTCCTCAAAGTTCTCCAATTTTTCAAACGCTATACGCTTCTCGATATCTTCTCTACAGTTACCGCATGAGAAAATTCTATCGGCGCTTTATGTAGGATTGTCATTTTTGACGGTTAAAAATACCTGATCAACAAAACGGTAGAGCGAAATTTTTGAAGAGTCGCGAAATATGTCCAAAAATGGCCAACACGAACGAAATATGACAAAATATTGTCTAAGAATGTCTAAAATATGAAAAAATATGCTTTTTGGTACAAGGTATGCAAAATATGCAATATCTAAGTAGGCTGTTTTTGCAGGAAATTTTATAATTCGCAAAAATTTCGACGCAATAATTATACTTTTTCTCAATTTACCGTCGACGTAGACAAACATGCATTTTCCTAAAAGTCCTTTCTCTGATGATTATTAAAGGTAGAAAACAAACATTTTTCAACAGAATTGGGCAATAAATCGTTCAGTAACCGATATCAATTCAAAATTTTTCAAGATGAATTTTTCAAATAGGTAGCAATATATTTATAACTTACAAAATTCGCATTTTAATCCGTAAAATCCTTTGGAACATTCGCACGTATCCTTTTGTATACATTTCCCTCCATTTTGACATTTTTCAGAACAAATACCTGAAAGAAAAAAAAACAACAACAACTCGAGTTTACTCATAAACAAAATTATTAATCATTTAAAACACAATCGCGCCTCGCGCGTATAATTACCTCCTTCGCAATGTCTTCCTTGATAGCCCTGCGGGCAACTGCAAACACCTGGAGCGCTGCAGGTACCGTTATTCTGGCACGACGGATAGCACAACGCTGTCTTACAATATTGACCCATGTACCCTTCGGGACACTGGCAAATTTTTTCATGATTGCACCAACCACCGTTGGCGCACTTTCGGTCACATTCAACATCGGGTCCTAAGGGTACAAATTGATTTGCTAAAAATCAGCGTACGCTTATATTTAGACCTATTTGATGAACCGTTGGGAAAAATTTAAATAAGTGTATTGACACCTTCATCACAATACTAACCTCTGACCATGCATTCTTTTCTTAGTTTTACTCTCAAAGGTGTACCAGGTAAGGGTCTTCCTTTTCTACTCTGAATTAGCAATCCTAGACCGAACGAAGCTGTACCAGAACCACGCCCCGAGCAAGGCAACATAACACTGAAAACTATTAATAAATAAAACATATATTTACCGCGATAAACTGACCATACGCTTATAGGGACTTATTTGGTAAAGGTAGTTACAGTACACAGTGGTGACACAATACAAATATATACGCAAGTAAAAAATAATAAAACCTTTTGGTCTTCTGGGAACTTTTCCTTCGGTTTTTATTGATATTATCGGCGCTTCTAAGATATTCTCGTCAAACGATTGCAATCTGTCGAAATTATAATAATATTTTTTCATGCCAGATTTCCAAGTAAAGTTCACCGAACCGACCTATATGCAATTGGAATACAAAGTTCAAGTAAAAAATGAAAATAATCGTTTACCAATATTGAATTAAACACATTACCTCTGAAGGTATCACTGGCAAATATTTCTCAAAATTAGGATCCAAAATGTACGGCAATACTTTACCATCGACTATGGCATAAATCTGCATAGAGAATCCTATAAATAAAATTACACTGATAAAAATTCAAACGAAATAAAATCGTTCGTTGAAAAAAATTCAAGGTTATAAACTCTTGGCGAGAGTGCAAATTAATTTTTTTTATAAGAAAATCGCACCATCTTTGAATCGATGGCGCTCAAAAAACAAAAACAAAAAAAAAATACAAAAAAAAAGATAAAATATGGTGATAAGGTAAATATTATCTTCAGGTATGTATCATTTCCCCAATAAGTAAATGTATCGTTGTATAATACGATTTCTGCGACATAACGATACAAATAACTCATATCCTTTTAGACATTTTACGATTTATGACTGCTTTTATATGTTTTTAATTTACGATTAAAACCAGTTTGGGTAATGCTTACCAGTTTCGTAGAGTTGGACTTGGTTGTATTTATCTGGCATTGTTATCAGAAATTTAGAAATTTAAATAAACTGTTATCAGTTTGAAAATTTATTTCTGTTGCCTTCTTTCCTATACCTATCTACACATACGCAGAATCCAACAATGGGTAACTGTTGATGTAAGTATCTACCTATCACTAAGTGAAGGTAGATACTAAGTTTTTCTCATAATATAATCCGTCTTTTACCTTTACCTGATTTAAAAAGTCAATTTGTTATGTGTTGCACGCATTCTCAGAACACGTTACGGGCTTGATGTACGACCTAATATAGGGCTCTAGCATTCGCTACGCACATAAAATGATTCACTGTCTGCTTAAGGTCTAGACAAACGATAGAGGGGAATACAAAAATAGAGATGTATTGGCTTTAGAAACAGGTGTTAGCTTATTATTGTTGGTGTTGCTGCTGTTCGAATCAATACCCATTCGAATGTTGACGTTTTGATCATTGTAAACGGCTGTTTTTTCTCCAATTTAAGGGTTTCCCAATAGTAAAGTGAAAGAATAAGAAAAGAAAATACAATAGATATTTGTCAACTCTTAGATGTGAAAATAAAATTTACGACACACGTTGGCAGAAAATCAAGTAGATATGTGTTCACGTACAGGTACAGTATTAGGTACTCCAAAGGCAAGAAATTTTGTCTTCACGAAGGAAAAAAAGTAATAAGTATTTAGTTCTAACCAATCACACAAAAGAATTCCTACGAGTATTCCTAATAATATCAATCCCATAAAACGAAAATTGATCCCTAAATAATTAATTCTTCACCTATATACCTACTACGTAAAACACGTTGAAGGCGCTACAGTTGGCCTTTTTTTTTTCGCTTTTCAAACTGTATAATCACCTTGTTTAGCAACGTTCCTTTTCATTTATATAAACGCTTCGAGGCGCATAAGATACCTATGAATTACGAATTCGTAGCACAAAAGTATACAGGCTTCTCGCGACAAACCGGTCCTTATTCTTTTTAAAATTACTTAATTCCAACATTTGTAAACTATAATTATCCAATTTATCACGCCACCTCTGTACGATACGATACTTACCGCTGTACTTTTTAACTTGCTGCTCATCTATCCACAAAGACAGGTCGCCGGTGTTTGGTTTCTTTGGATATGCCTCAATTAACATTAGTAATAGGAAATAAACTGCTTGAAAAGCTCTCACCATAATGGTCGTACCGATGATGATACGATCGGGGACACGCAAGCCCCTCGTAAGCTACCGTTTATCCACTGCAAAAAAAAATGTATTATTTTAGTTTAAAGTTATTAAAATTAAGCAAACCGAAGATTAACGCTCGCAAGAAATCCAAAATAGGTAATTACTGATTCTGCATTGTGCAAAATGAGTAACACGGTGAGACCGACTAGAGTACACGTTATGAAAACATTTCAAATGCAGTAGGTAATATACACTGAGCAGGTCCATTTGTCAATTGAAATAAGAAAAATGCATTCTCAGAAGCGTCGAGCTCTTTTGCTTCTTTACCTCTATTCTAATTATCAGGGCAAAATTGTTCCTATTTAAGTTTTTGTGTGTAACAAAACCTGTAGTGGTCTTGTCTCGTGTATGGTTTTTTCTTTTGTTGAATACAGTATTCCTTTTTGTTAAGCTGTCAACGCGTACCTACTATCAAAGTAAATGCTGTTCTTTTTTTTACGATTGTAATTTCGAGAATCTTTTTGAGCTAGGGCTATTCATAAACGTGATAAATAGAGGAGATGGCTGTCAACCAAAGCATTGTTAGACAGTCAAAATACAAGACAGATGATAATGTATAAGTGGAAACCAGTAGTGACTAGTTGGTACTTTTGTTTTGCAAAAGCATTCTGGCAAAAATTGTAGACGATTTTCTATGCAAGTAAATATGTACCTACTCAAAGATTGGCAATGGGTGATCTTTACTTGGAGAGAAATAAATTTTTGAAAAGCTCCAGAGCCGGAGGTATAGGTACTTTTTGAAAAATCTCGGAGTTGGAGTGGAATCAACGGCATTATTTTTAAAGTCCAGAAGTAGAAGTCGGAACCGGAAGCATACTTAGTTTAATTAGGAATCTCGGAGTTGGAGCGAGGGCCGGAGGGGCCAAAGTCCTTTCGAGACCCCTGACTTAATCAAGATAATTTCTACTTAACACGAATTCGCGATGCAAGTTTATGAATGAAAACTAGGTTGTTAGGTAATATTCGATGGCAATTCACGCAACATAGCGATTGTTAGTGATATTTGTCATTTATAACATAGTAATGGATGGACAATTTCGCATTCGATTTGAACTCTATGTATGTACTTTCATAAATCACCGAGCCATAAAAAAATTAATGAATCATTCGAAAAACCAGTTCTTTTAGTAATCTTACCGGTATTGAAACGAAAGTGACAACTAGAACTTCAACACCTTCCTACAGAACTGCAGCTACCGTACATATTATTGGAAGGTACTTCTTATCAATAATCATAGGTATCTAATCAGTTATAAAATCCGTAAATTTTAATTTTGAATTTACCAAATTTCCGTCGTAGTAGCGCCAACTTTACTCAATATATTTGCCAAAGTGAATTTGGATAGAAAAATATGCAAATCGAAAGTAACCAAAGTGAGTATTTAAGTATGTATCCATAATGAGTAATGTACTTGTACTATTTAAAAGAAAATGATATACCTAGACTGGCAGAGTTAGCAAATTCCTGGCGAAAAGCTGACAAATACAGCTCGCTGCAAATAATTTCCAATTATTGAATCCGTACACAATACGACAAAACTACGAACACCGACACCGACTTGGAGAAACAAATACATTCTTCCAGCTTGCAATAAACGAAACCGAAATGCTATCGAGTGTCGAGGACGAGCGAACCAAGCAAACACTGTTTTTTTTTCATCCCACTTCTCACTGAACGTCACTATTCTTTTCCTGCAACCTGTCTACGACGTCAATGTGTCTGCTGCAACATGTATTTTTTTTTTTTTTTTAATAAACTTCTTTTTAATTTCAACTCGCGCATATATAGCAAGTGCAAACATACCGCATGAGCCCACTTGTGTGCAAACGCACACATCATTCCAGATTATCCATTCGAATTGAAAAAGCAGAAAAAAAAGTTGAGGAATTGCGTTTTTTTTTCCGCTATCGGTTCGTTAAAATACCTAGAGATACTCAAGGCGACATTGATGTATCGCTGAGCACCTTTTCACCGAATAATTCCTTCACAATTAAGTATTTCGTTATTTTTTGCCGACCCCTCGTGGCGAATAATTGAAGGGGAAAAATTTCAACGACAACTTGTAGATGTGCATTGACCTCGCATGATAACTAAACCATTTTGAATTCAATCAAGTATCGCGCTACCACTTGTAAGTTCAATTGCGTATGATAATTATTTAAGTCTGTATCATACCTATTCTTTATCATCTCATCACATCTTACATTTCAGTTAAGTATGTGCTTTTTTTTCGCGAAATTTGTATTTTTGTATTACATATGTTTCAGCTCATCATTTTAAACATTCAAGATGAAATTTAAATAATAATGGCGGATTTCTCTCTTGTGATTTCGGTAGCATCAAAAACCACTGATCGTGAAAATTAAATGTAGTACGGACGGGAATATTTGTCTAGAACCTTATACTCCCATTTTTGAAAAAAATTATGCCTACTACTGAAGTTGGCATCGTAGATCATACCCGGTAGTACGTAGATTTGCCTATGTACATACTTTTTCAGGGGTATAATGCTGGTGCTGGTCTTATAATACAATGTTCGTCGAGAAAAATCCAAATCTAGAAAATGTAGGCGTGTCCGCCGAGTATACCTGGACACACTCTACTTTTTCCAGGTTACCTACCTATATTTCCTGGATGGCGCGAGACAATACTCTCAAAGTTGCAATTTTTTCAAAATTACTGCCCACTGAAATTTAAAGAAAATTGAAAATTTCACAGAAAATTTAAGCATTAGAAATTATGTAAGAATTCTAAATACTTACAAACGATTAAAAATTTTGTAATAACTGTTAAATTTGTGTAAATTGATAATTTGATAAAAACGTGAAAACTTAAGAATTGAAAATTTTGCCGGAATTGAAAATTCTGCAAAAATTGATGATTTTGAAAATAAAACTGAATGCATTTTGCGGAAACTGAAAGTTTTGTAAAAATTGAAAATTTTATGAAAATTAATGATTTTGTAAAATCCGAAAATCGATCATTTTTGATAACTGATAATTAAGTAAAAATTGAAAATGATTTAAAAAATTAAAAATTGAGCCAAAATCAAAAATTCCGCCAAAATTAGAAATTTTGCAAAAATTGGATAAATTTTATGGAAATTGGAAATAGGTAAAAATTGAAAGTTAGGTAAAAAATGGAAATTTTGTAAAAATTGGCAATCAGGCAAACATTAAAAATTATGTAAAAATTAACGACATTGAAAAAATTTAAAATTTTGCCAAAATAATTGAAGACTTTGTAAAAGTTGATGATTTTGCAAAAACTGAATAAGTTTTGTGGAAGCTAAAAAATTCTGTAAAAATTGAAAACAATGTAACTTATTTGCAAAATTAATAATTTTGTGAAAATCGATAATCACTTACGTGAAAAACTGAGAATTTTGCCGTGATAACCAAAACTGAAAAATTGGTGAATTCGCAAAAATTGATAAACTTGTGAAAAATTGAAAATTTAACGAGAATTAGAATTGTTGTGAAAGTTTAAAATTAACTGAAAACTTGAGAATTCTACAGAAATTGATGCTTTAGCAAACATTGGATAAATTTGGTGAAAATTGGCAATTTGAAGAAAATTGATATTTTTGGGAAAACTGAAAATTATGCGGAATTAAAATTTTTGTGAAACTTCGGAAAAAAATTGAAATTTTTTTTTATGTAGAATTGATTTTTTGGGACAATTTTGCGAAACTTGGAAATGTCAAAGTTGAAAATTGAGTCAAAATTGATGATTTCGTAAAATTTATAATAAACTGAATAAGTTTTGTGGAAACTGAAAATTCTGTAGAAACTGACGATTGTTTAATTTTATAAATTTTGGAAAAATACAAAATTTACAACAAAAAAAAATTAAATTAAAAAAAATGGAAATTATACAAGAGAATTAAAAATTTTGTGAAAACTGATAACTTTGAAAATATTGTTTTCTGAAAAAATAAAAATTTCTGCGGTAATGAAAATTTAAAAAAAATAATATGTTGAAAAAGTCGAATGTTTAGGAAAGAGTTTGAATTGATTATAATGACCTTTTTTCTTTTAGCTACCCGATCCTCCATTCGCAGAAAAATTACCACAAATAAAAAAAAAACACAAATTCTGTTTCATTACAAGAGTTTTACTTCGGCTGTCAAAAATTGCATATTCTAAACATTAACATAGGTAGGTGTTTGTAACAGATGTTTACATCATGGTGCGACAATAAATAATTAATGTTGATACGTAAAGGCTATCATTGACGAAACAAAGTAAAAAGAAAAAAAAACAAAACGAGAAAAAAATGGGTACGTTAGAAACTAAATAAAACGAATAAATATGGAATGTATAAAAGCGTGCATTTTGATAAAATTAAATAAGTATTTCAGCTGAATAAACATAAAAAGTCATACTATGTACAATACTTCGAATAATTTAAAACTTAAAAAAAAAATATACACGTAAAAACATAAAGTAACTCTCAATTTCCTACACAAAAATACTTTTTTTTAATACAAATAAAAAATCTATAAAACCTACGATACAGAAAGTTGGTACACGAACATTATATCAAAAAGCAAAAAAGAAGAAAATACTGATTTTGTTACAGTTCAATTATAATAGGTTACCAAACCGGGGTAATAAAATAAGAAAGCGAAAAATGCACTAAAAAAACAACATGATAGGTAGCTGAGATAAAACAGAGACTCATAAGGCACTAATTACGATGTACGTAACATCAAAACTACGTAAAGCGAAAGACGCGTTTTTTTTCAGCTTCATTCGTCGTATTGCTTTGAAAATTACCTCGATGAGCCGAAAACAAACACGTCTTTGGCGCGCAACAAAGTGACAAACGTGTAAGTAAATCGAAACAACACTCCTTCAGCATTCACAGGAACACAACGATAACGGTAGTGTAATATTTCGAATTACCGTACGAGCCACTTTTCAAAACAAATATGTACACGAGGATCGAGATTCGAGAGAAGAGACACATCACAACAAGCGAGGAAAAAAATTTACATTAAGGTCGCATTTCAACGATTTGCAAAAGAATACACGAGAAAGAGAGAGACCCTGACATGGAAAGATAATAAGTTTTCGTCGCTACATTACAAATTTATCTACTAACGACTAAATTTTGAACACAATTTTATCATCGATTTTTGATCGTATTCTGAATAATTTAGCCCCGTTAAAAATAATTTTCATAGACTAACAAGAAAGTCATTATTCTCGAAAATGCATACACAAACCGAATCGAACAACAGGATAACTTGGTCCCTGAAATAGCGATATAAAAGCAAAGCTACTCGCAAATCAAAGAGTTTATGTTCATCGAGAGCCGATTTTTTGATGCGAAAATTTGTACACAAATGTTGGGGAGTGTTCGGTTTTCACTTTTTAGGTCGGGACTCAACTTTTTGAAATTTTTTTTCATTCATTACGTCTCGCCACGTCCCGCGCTTTAAATGCTCAATACTCTCAAAATTTTCGATTCTCTCAAACAAATGAAAATCCGATCAAACGAAAATCTTTTAAAAACTAAAAACTGAGAGAATTGAAAATTCCGAGAATATCAAAAATTTTGAGACAAAGGGCAAATTTTGAGAGAAGAGAACGGATAATTTTTAGAAAATCNAAAAAAAAAAAAAAAAAAAAAAAAATGAAATAAAAAATCCAAACAAAAATCAAACTCACTATTACATAAATTGAAAACTTGACCAAACTGCAAACCGCATAAATAACCCCACGTAGAAAATAAGATTGAACTAAATACAGGCAAAACAGATGGTGGATGCTTGCTTAAAAATTAACAACAATACCTATTGATAACTGATAAAGTGATTAAGCATAATGCTAAAACATGATCAACAACAATGTAACAAAAAAGAAGAAAATAGAAAAAAAACATACACACATTGAAGCATGCGTTAACAACCCTGTTCACAAAATTTATATTAATAACATGAAAAGTAGTAATATAGCAAAACAACGCAATATCTTTTTCAATTTCACTCGCTATTCGCTTCTTCCTTTTTTCTTTTTTTTTCTCATTTTAATAAAAGCAACAAAAATTTTTTTTCAATCGATACGAACATGTTTAAATTTTTTTCAATAACTTTTTAAAAGGACCTCCGATTCGTACGTTTCACAACTCGATTTTAAAGCAGGAAAAATAAGATACAAGAAAAAAGCTTACGCAGAATACCACTACGTCGTTCGAAATGAAAGAAAAATAATGTAAAAATATTCAAACAAAACACAAACTTCTCTTTTCGTATTTTTATCACAGCTAAAAGTAGAATGTTGGAAGAATTTTTGTGACCGTAAACTGGTTAAAAATTTGTCACCTTATAACCATCGAACAATTGAAACTTGTACGGATAAAAAAAAAAAAAAAGGTTAAAAACCGACTAGTTCGAATGTTTCGTCTCCACAAAGATAGGAAAAATTACCACCTAAAGACCGTCAATAGTACAGCATTAAAAAAAAGTACTTTAGATCGCCTAAAAAACGATCTACTTGTAAATACGATTTTAAAAAAATTATGTCGAGAATTGACACGAAGAGATTCGATTTAAACGAAACAAAAATAATTCTGTTAATACAAAGGAAAAAAAAATTCTATCGATATGAAATTACGTTAAAAATAATAAAAAAGTAAAAAAAAAGGTGATTAAAAATCATAAAATAAAAAGAAAATTAAATCGCTAAGCGTGTAAGTCGTGAGAAGTGTTAGTTAAAAAAAAAAATCAATTTTTCATTTTGATAATTACTCGTTAATTTTCCAATCGAACGAATCAATTTTTACACAAAAAACCAAAAAAAAACAGGTTAGAGTTCGGAAACTCGATAACTAATCGGTTTCTACATATAATCGCTCTAACCGCGAATTACAACTTCAATTGTTACATCAAATTACATAAAACTTAAAATATAAAAACTTTTTCCATTAACGAATTAAAAAAAAAAAGTATTATAATAATTGGCAGTATGTACACACCGTAATTCGCTCGAACGCTGAAAGCAAGAAGTACATAAGAAAGCTTACTAATAGCTTTTGCTCTCTTTCTCTTTTTTTTTTTTAATAAAAAACAAATAATTACGACACACGAAAATACGATCAACACTGGAAAATTAACGTAAATCTACATGATTTTAAACGTAAGCAAAACATCACAACAAAAATTATTGATAAAAGTGACAATAATACGAGTTCTATAGTTAAAACAAAAACGAGATTCGTTTAAACGAAGGTAGCAATGGCAGATGGAGATTGTTGTTCGTTAGGTTTCCTACCGCCGTGACCATACTGACCGATAAAAGATCCGTCTTCGGTAAAACGAGCTGTAGACAATATTACATTTATTACCCATTACTATTTGTACACAAAAATGCACGTTTGAATTGTTAATTATTAATGAGTCATTCCCGATCAAGCTCACGTTATAAAGTTACAGTCGGGGAAGGGTGGGGCTCAAGGACCGTTCTCGTAGACTTGTTTTGAGGACACTGTGGAAGGTGTGAGTTTTGAACTTGTACTTTTTCCGATTATTCAAATTTTGTCGATGTAGTTTTTACTGTTTCGTACGCGTATGTGAATAAAAATATTCCTTTAAAATTTTTTTTTAGTTTATAAAAATTTTTCAATTTTTTCAAGTTTTATAATTTTTGAAAATGTTTTCAATTTTTTACATTCTTCAATTTTTTAACATTTTTTTTTCAATTTTGTAAATTTTACCAATTTTGTAACTTTTCAATTTTTTTAATTATTAAAAAATTTTCAATTTTTAAAATTTTGAAATTTCCAATTTTTTAATTTTTCTGAACTTTTAAAATTATTCAACATTTCCTAACACTCTTCAATTTTCTGACACTTTTCAATTGAATAAAATTCTTCATTTTTTTGATTTTCAAAGAATTTTTAATTTTAAAATTTTTTTTGATTTCAAAATTTTTTTAATTCGAAATATTTCAACATTTCTGAAAACTTTGAAAATTTTCAACGATTTTCATTTTTCTCAAATTTTAAAAAAATTCAACTGTTTAAAATTTTTCAGTTTTTGGAAGATTTTTAATTTTTTTTAATTTTAAAATCGTTGAAAAAATTTTTTGCTTTTGCATTTTTTCAATCACCTAATTAAAATTTCTTAATTTTCCCAAAACAAAATACGTCAATTTCATGAAGACTCAACAGTTTTAAAAAACTCGTTCAAAATTCGACAATTTTTGCATCGTTGAAAGGAGACATATCAAAATGAAAAAAATTACTTAACAGAAACGTTTTGAAAAATAATTGATGTTGAAAAACCAAAGGGTATTTCGTAGTTTTCCAGAGTGTTACTAAAAATCTTACAAGCTTTTCTAAATTCAAAACTGAGGTAAATTATCTAAGTTGATGTATGATTCATAACCGTCGACATTATTTTCAATGAATTGACGAAATCTGTAAAATTGGCGAATTTCATAAAATTGCCAAGTCCTCATTAAATAGGCACGTT
>JAAOIU010037512.1:0-10428 GCA_018107765.1 Hypogeococcus pungens | reverse complement strand
AGTTGAGGTATAACAGGATATCAGTGTCTTTCCGTGACCAAAACATATAAGAAATGCCTAATCATGTTGTTTCTTTATACTAAGACTGTTATTTTAAGAAACCCACGCTTAGCCCTGGAAAAAATTCTATTTCGTTTGAAGACTTTTTTTTCTACCTCGAAAGATTGTTTTTTTTTTTATCCTGAACGATGAAGGGATATCCCGTATTACAGTTATAATAAGCCAGATGTGATTCTAAAGATAAATTCATCAAGTCACCTGCATGTGGTACCCAGCTCATCGTCATCAATCGACGAAGAATTTTTTCGTCGAGTAAATTTCACCAAGTCGAAGCACAGCGGAACAAAAATCTCTTCAATTTACGCTCATACGCATTAAGTGGCTAAGAAAATTTCGTTATACTTCAATAACCTCGAAGGGAGAAAAATTCTTCCGAAAATTCCGGAGAAAATGTCACGATAACGACATATACAATCGAGGAACGCCTCTTCTTAAAATATTTCGCTCGACTCGTGCATTATAAAATTAAAACATACAGATAACTCGACTGGTAAAATCTGGTCTAAGCAAACGGTCCTGAGTGAAAAAAAAATTTACAACGAGGAAAACATTCAGATAAAATACTGCTTACCGCACACCGCCAAAAAAAAAATCCAACTATTTGGTGAACTGAAAATTGAGCCGCTGCAGGAAGAAAGTCCGAGGGAGAGCGTCGCGAAAAAAATTCTTACGTATAACTTTATCTACCATGAAATGCTTTCACGATTATACCTAGTTCAGTGCAAAGTGCAGCTTGGTGGTTAATTACAAACTTTCACATAAAAAATTTCCTCTCGAGAAGCGAAAAGTTTTCATTAAAATGGTCCTAACCGCGACACAGCCGCTGAATTCAGCATAAAAATGAGTTTTCCAACAATTTGATACAATATTATATTTATCGGTTAATCTCGCGCCTTTTCCTTTGACCTCTCCTCCACTCAAGATATAGGATATTAGTGGCTGGTGCATACTTAAATTTTTTATTGCGATTGATTCGAGTTGAAGACTGTTAGCTTTTGGTAACTCGGAAATCTTCTCTCTTTTTTGCAGCGATTTAACCTAGGCTTCAACTTGCGTGTCATTTAAATGTTCAGTGTGAACCGATGAGTAAAAATTTTCAGGGAATTCGATTTTTGAAAAACGAAAAAAATTACTTGCATAAAATGCACCAAAATCGACGAAATTTGGAAAATTGGGGAAGTTTCATTTTGAACAACTTCCGCATTCGGATTTCAATGAAATCGCCGTAATTGAAAAATGGAACAATTTGGTCAACTCCTGCGATTACAAAGCATTGATTTTGATGTACGACAATTCTGCTTACAAAATATAAATTTTCACCCTTCGGAAATGAACGCAGGCACATACATCCTTATACTGCGGGAAGCATAAATATGAACAGCCCCCACCGAGAATGACAGCGTGGATAAAGCCGAAGCTAATTTAAACTCAGCGCGTCGGAATCCTCGCTGATATGCGAATAAACAGTGATCGAAGAAACGCACGCACAAAGCTCCTCAAGTTTCGTAGCAGTTTGAAAATTCGCTCGTTTAGTTTACGATAATAGTTGTTAAAGAAACCGAATTGTTTTCGAGTTGATAGAACGATGCTAATAAATTTACCACCTTGCAGCTACAATTCAACGTTGAACCTCGAGTACACACGTATACTTATACTTTCGTTAGTTTGCTCAGCTCGGAAAAAAATCCGTTCGACATGCCATAAACAATCTCGTATACAGACCGCCTCCTCGACGAGTAAGAAGAAGTGCGGAATGCGTTCACGCGTCTACACAAGTTTTGCGGCGTAGAGTAAAGCGAGAAGGGGTAGATAAAAGACTAAAATTAGTACCATAAGTAACGCATTAAGAGGTAGTAAAAGTTTAGGACTTGCTTAAACTGAAACTCGCCACCTTCTCGTATCGTTTTCAAAGCCATCAGGTACAAACTACAAACGCGACTGAGGCGAAGTTTGTATGTGAAATAATACCTATCTACGTGGTGCGTAAGGGGTTGGCCTAGCGCATGTTTGTAGACTCTTTTAAAAGTACTTACCACCGGGGTGGTATTATGATTGATCAGAAAAGGCGCAACGACGAGCGGTGTTTTATTGCTCGCCGAAGAAATGCAAGGCTCTCAGTACCTACTTAGCTACTTACACCGCGCATTAATCACCCGCATGTAACATCTTCGCCCGTCCAAACATCCACAGTAAAAATTAACGCCGCTAGTTCGCATCTCTTAATACACATTTAAAGCGTATTTTTAATTTATAATACCTTACAGCGTTCTAGCACGAAAGAAAAAAAAACAGTGGCAAAAAATCTGCGACGTGGTGCCACGCGCCGCACGCCACAATTATAGCGTGTATTTCACTTAGGAAAAAACAACAGCGAAAACGTTAATGAACTGAAGATGGCTCTCTCTAACGTTTTTATTTCGACGTGTAATAATGTAACAACGAGTGTAGAAATTTTTCGATAACGATTTTCCCCGCGCGATGCGTTAGGTACGTTTCCCGCGCCTTCAATGTACCAGGAGACCGCCGCCGCGAGCGAGCGAAAAAGATTCTCGCGTTGTACATTACATTTGCAGAGAAGCACCTAAGGTATGTTTGGTGCGCCGATGCGCCGTTGTATCGTAAAAATAAAAATAAAAAGAAAGTTCAGCGACGTTTTAACGATTTTAAGGAACTACGGAACGGGCATTTAAAGCCTCATAACCCGTTTTATATAGAGACGTCTTGTTTCTTCACTTTCCCATCTCTCTGGCTCGCTCGCTCTCTGTAACTGTGCTCGGCTCACTTCTCTTTTTTTTCGCTTTGGTTTTACTCTCCCTTGTGCGTAATACGTAAGGTGACGGAAGCGACGCAAACCAGAATATGTGTCACTAGCAAATTACCAAAATATTATATCGTTTAACGGGTATTTATAACCCTCTTGTTACGTTATTATTATATAGTTATTCGTTTTTACAGTTTGCTGCTTTTCGCAAATTGCAGATTTTATGGGTCGTTATGACGGCAAAAAGGGAATCGTCCTTTGATGAAGTGGCCCGAAACAAAACCCTAGTCGATTTTTTTCCTCTCGCGCAAAAAAAATCTCTACGCTTGTTAATCTCAATAAGCAATAACCACGACTTCAAAACGGAAGAAAAAATTTGCCTCGACGAAAAAACAACGTCGACGTCGCGTCGTAGTTAATGTCAAAGTACACAAGTAAACTAGGATTTTCTATCAATCACGTCTCGAAGGCAAAATTTATCTTTGTCAAGTTCGACAAACGACTTTTTTTTCTTGTTACAACTATGCAAATACCATAGGCGAAAAATATTTCCATAAAAGATAGAGTAAATAACAAACTTTTAATTTAACGTTCCTTCGAACGTCTGTAACAAGCAGAGAACGAATTACAACTGACGCGGTGACGCGGAAGGATTTCATACAACTCCCCACTCCATCCACTCGTTAGCAAAACTTGTTGTTTGTAACACAGCGACCCGTCTGCGCTGCGTATACGGATCGAGAAATTATGTTTCAACACTTTCAACGGACGTTTCATTCTATTGGTAGGCTATACAAGGGAGGGGTGCCCGTTAGAAGATAAGTTATATTTTTCTCGTTATTGTGATTCTAAAGTGGTAATTCTGTGTTCTATTTAACTTAATCAAAATTAAGAATTTCGCAAACAAAATGACTCGATACAAGTAAAGCAGTGTTGTAAAAGTTCGCGAACTTGCACTTTTTTCGCGAACGTGAAATGAACGCGTTCAAATTTTTGGATGATTGAATGCAAGAACGGGTCATATCTCAACTATTTTGAAAGATTATAGCCTTATTTTTCAAACCAACTACAACGAATTTTTCATTTTTTATAAATATTACAAATGAAAGTGAACGCGTTCATTTTATGATGAACGCCAACTTAACGCGTTCAAATTTTTCGCAAACTTTGACAACACTGAAGTTAAAAATGCCACTCCTGTCACGCTGCGTTTTTGTTTTTCTGTAGGTATGTACCTACCTACTTAGTCGAATTTCCTGCAACCTAAGAAATCATTTCAAGCAATAACGATCAACCGAAACTTCTAGAATGACAAGGGCTTTCGGGAAGAAAGTCATTATTTCAAAATTTTGAACTTTCAAAGGCTCTGCCATCGCTCATTTTTCAAAAAAGAGAAAGAAAGAAAGAAAGAAAAATAGTGGGTTGAGGGTACCAATGTCACCTGATGAAATGAATCGAGCATGAAGAAACCTCGAATTAGACCGTCACTTCGGTATTGTACATCGGGAGAAATTAATTTTCGACTCCGAGCGGTTTTGCTTTTGAAATGAAAAAAAAAAAAAAAAAACAGACCATCCATAAATTTACTTCCTTCTCGAGGCATAATCTATCTTTCTAAGCTTTTGTACTACCTACCTGTGAAATGAAGGCGAAAACAAAATTAAAAAGAGAGAACTCGTTGGTCGTATAAAATATTTTCCAAAACTTGGCTCGACCAGATCGCAACGTAGTATAAAAGAGCCACACGAAACTACCCCCAAGAAATAAATCCTTTCTAAGGCCTAAAATTAAAGCGAAACTTTGGCGATTTGTCAAACTACATTGCATCAGTTTTACATGATATTTTTTTCCCACGTGCACCGCAACTTCGAAGCACTAATAGTGCACTACAGAAAAGCGTAGAAATATAGTACGGATACAGAACAGAGTCGTTAACATGCCAACACAATCGGAACCCTTTCAAAAGTGAAAAAAAGAGCGAAAACATGAGGTTTTTGTTCGATTCCATCGAACTCTAGAATTTCACTTTCCACTATTGCAAATAAAGGTCATAATTCTACGTCTAGAATTTTTCCAACCACACTTACCTATACTACATCGTCTAGATACGTAGGTAATTACTTCGAAGTAGGTATAATGACCGTCCAATTATGAAGGTGAAGCTAGTGCAAAGAAGATGGCCAAAAAAAAAGAGATGGTGAAAAACTCGGTTGAAAACTACATCATCAAAGGAGAAGACAACTTGATAAAAAACCATGTTGAAAAATTTATTCGACAGATTGTGCTTATATCCACGAACTGAGAAGATTTTTCGAATTGAAATTTCGCAGCTGAAAAATATTAAAACTCGGTTTTGGTGTTTTGTTTACCAAAATCAAATTCAAATCTCAAAAGTGGGGAAAATTTTCATTATTTTCTCACAAGAACTTCGGAATAACAAAAATGATACAGAAATAGCCCGTAGGGTGGCATTCTGGAAGTTGTTATTTTTAAACGTGTTCGATTAAAATCTGCGAATTGCGTAGAAATTTTAATAAATTTACATTTCGTCAAGTTTACCTTTATTTTGTATTTTTCAATCGGGGAAAAAAAGGGGAGACGATTGGAAAAATCCGAAATATTAATTAAACGAGATGAACGAAGCGTGAGGATAAAAGCCCTTTATTTTTAGACGTATCTACCGGAAATGTTGAGTTTACATAGAATAAATGAAGCATCGAATGGGAAAAAACCTTCAAAGGTAAATGAACTAGACAAAGCTTTCAATAGCAGGCAATTTTTTTTCCGACTCATTTCGGTGGGAATTTCGACCCGTGTTATGCCTTTGTAGGATTTCCTATTCAATGGTGGAAAAAAAATTAAAAAGCTCGTCGCAATATTTTTAATTTACTCGCTGAGGTTTCGGTATAACCAGAATTTCATCGCGTGTCATTGTGTTGTACAGAACGACGCAGAAACTTTTTAAAGTTTATTCGTCTTAATCCTCGGGCAGCTCGTTTATATATATACCAAATTGCGTCAGATTTACCCGATGGTTTATGAAATTATACGACTGTACGGTGTAAAGTATACGTATTTTTGACAAGATATAGCTGGCCGGCGAAAACACGTGATAAAAATGACATTTTTATCCAATATCAAGCTGGGTAATTGGTATTTTAGCCAATTTTCATACAATTTGATAATGTATCTCGAGGACGATTGCTGTACACGTATCAACGAGGGTAAGGGTGAATTTTATTAAAACGTGTTTCCAGTCACATTTATTCATTATCATGGGCCAAAAGTAGATAGTGCGAGATTTTATTTCGTTTAATATTCGCCATAGGTAGGTAAGTACAGATACGTAGGTTCTTTAAGCGTATTCTCGTTACAAACAGATGGTGATGTAGCGATAATACAGTTAAAAACCCTATGTGCTCGAATCCTTTTATAATTGGCTCTTATAATCCGATACTTTTGGCTTAGTGTCAACCATTATGGCAATTCGCATTAACCTTCTCGGTTGGAAATGCTTTTAAGATGGACTATTTTTACGTTGCAAAATTCTAACGCCAAATGACTGTTACAACGGACTGTAAAATGATACGATATTTTGCCGCGCATGTAAAACCGCGACCACGTAGGTATACCTATACATAATTAGCCTAATCGGTGGATACAGAAATAATGTAGAATCGAGAGAGTGTAAGTATTTGATACTATTAGGTTTTCCTTCGATTACAACTCGTATGTAATGAATTTTTAAAAGCGTAATTTTCGCTTGTTCGAGGAGGCAAAATAAAAAGCACGACAAAGGTGATACTTACAACAAAAGGTAGGTAGCTCTAGTACTTACACAGCACGCAGTTTAGATAAATGGTGTAAAAATTCACTCGAACCTCTACGTTTTTATCGAAACAGCGCTTCAAATGAGGCTATTTCGCGATGGCAATTTAGGTACCTATCTTCCAGAGCGTTCAGAATAGGTGTGTTATAATTCATAGGTTAACGACGGGTTCGTTGGTGTAAGTACATATATCGCGGATAGCAGGAAAGTGTGTTGGGCGGGCTGTATCTGCTAGCGAGCGAACGAGTGAGTGAGTGAGGGTGACTCGAACGTTTGATCTCGTCGCGAATAAATTCGACGATGCAATATTAAGTTTTCCTCAGGCTGTTAGATGCAATTGCATCATAACTCGCGAACCTAGAAACCTGATTATACGTGTACGTTTTACGACGTTGCAATATAGTTTTTGATATGGCTTTATTTAGATACTATACGCGGTATAAACTATGTGGTAGAAGAAGAGAACTTGAAAATACGTACATATAAATACGACCGAGTTGATAAAACTTTGTTGCATTAGTAGATATAGGTTGTGTTGTGCGGGATGTGCACCGCTGAGCAGTGGTGTATCTCTGTATAGCGTGATAAAAACTACAATATTATGTGCTGAGAATCGAAATAAACGTGCGTTGTGATTGCGAACACTTTGGCGTGTGTAGAGAATTTTCAAATACCGAGAAATAAACGTAAATTTAATTACGAGCGTTCGGTATTTCGTTAATTAAATGCATTTTCACAGTGTGCGACCAAGCCTATAAATTAGATTGAGCAGTTTGTACAGGCTAGAAGTGGTCTTGTTAACTCTTTAGTGTCTGGGGGAGAACTGCTGCATGAAACTGAAAAATTTTCATTCTGCAGATACTACAAGTGTGACTTAAGTATAAAAATTACGAAAAAAATTGACTTTTGTCGGTCAACATTTTTGGAAATAAAAAATTGAAAAAATATATTTACTCACTCGGTATCAAGTACTGTGTACTTTAGAATTGTTTCCTGTTCGATCACACCTTGCAACGTTTTGGAAATGAAAGCAGACGAATTTCAACTTTGTTCATTACGAAAAAAATTTACAAGCCTAAGTAAATTTTTTTTGAACATTTTAATTGATCATACTTGTGACGCTTCTGCAGTATGAAAATTTTTCAATTTCATCCAACAGTTTTCCCCCGGACACTAAAGGGTTAAGGGTAAATTTTTAAATCTCTACGAAAAAGAAAAATGGAAAGTTTTTGAAGAAATTGTCGTCTTACTTTCAGAATCAGGTATAATTTCTAAAAATTTACGAATTTTCGTAAAACTTGCGAAAAATCTCATCCGGCATTCGTCAGTCGATAAACTACCGGGCACTCGTATTTTCGGGCAACGAGCTCCGTAAATCGACCCAAACGACGAATTGAAATTCCGGCTCGTCAACTCGAACTATTATAAAATTCCTACAAACTCGTAAATTCAGCGACAAAAACCGACGTTAAATTCCTCCCAAGTTACCTACATACCAATACCCAGCCAACGTATAAAAATCCATACGGTGTGATATACCTACCTAAATTCTACAAAATAGCCCATCGATATAAAAAAAATATTCGGTTCGATTCGCATCGCGAATAAATTCACGCCTGGCAATAACATACAGGTGACAAAAGCAATCTCATTTCGAATCTTTGAAAATTTCCTACGATATTGAAATTAACAAATTTTGAACGGTAAAACTTGGGTAAAACAAACGCAGGATCGCAGAGTATGAAATTTATACCATAGGCTGACTCGAATTGTTTCCCATTTTATCACAATGTGCATGAAAACAGCCATAAGTGGCTGACGTCAAACGGTAAAGTGATTTACGCTCAGACGAAATTGGCGTTTTTGTTTTTTTTTTTTTTTTAGAATCACGTTCGTAAGGGGAAAACGTTATCTAGTGGTATAATCGTACCCTGATTGTCTTTTGGCTTGACCCACGATCGATGTTGAAAATATTGTTATTATGTTACCCTTCAGGCTGATGGGAAACTTCGTGTATTTCACCGAGAGATGATCGCATTTCAATAGATAAAAATCACACCTTAGGTTATGATATTCGAGTCAGTGCAAATGCGTAAATGCTTACCCTTGCTACGATGTGGAGATAATATCGGTTCGTGTCTAAAAACACTCGTTCAAGGGTAATATGTGCTCGAGGCGTAAGAATGAGTACAAAATTGGGAACTCGATACACGAAAAATATTGCCGAAGACGGAACCAATACTGAAAATAGACTTTATGATTTTGTAAAAGCTTCCCAAGGACACGAATTTTCGTATTGTCCAAGTCGAAGTCGAACGAGTGGTTTTCTTCTTTATTTATTATTTTTTTTTTTTTAGCTCTACACAGCTACATTACGTATAGTAAATTCGCACTTAGAAAAAAGAATCGAGTACGTAAGATTATATATTATTGTTATGGCGAGAAAGGTTATATCTTCTATTGAATTTTTTTCTCTTTTTTTTGGCGCTTTTCGCGTGTAAAAGTTTAATTAAACGTAGTAAATTTTCACGGCTGGTGCCAATCGAATATCGATCGGACGAATTTTTTTCTCACGTATCCGTCGATTCGATTGGGATTTGGCGCGGCTGAAAACGGAAACAGAAATTAATTCTCGCGACGCGACGTGCGTTGCGCCGCGAACAACAACTTTAATGGCCTTAGAAATTTGCCTCCTTCGTGGCTTTCGTTACAGTTTCATAAATCAAAAGCCGCGTCGCTTTCTCGGTCAATAAGATATTCATTTGACGGTGCATTATAATAACTCACCGAGGGAGTTCCTGCTCCTGGACACCGACCTCTTTTCTTTTGTCTATGATTAATAACGAGAAAGTTGCCATTGCGGTAGCCGTCGCTCGGCGTCGCCTTCTGCATACTCCGAAAGCTTTGTATTTTCCATTATTTCTTAATGGCTTCTTTATTTTTATCGCCGCCGCGCCGGTGTTGTTGTCGCTGCTGCCGCGACGGTGGAGGCCTTTTTTTTCCCTCTCGCCTAAGATAAAAAATAACGTCGCTTATTAAAGCTGCGCTGTGGTTTTACGTACGCGGTGTATTCATTTTGATAAAGAGGCCGAGCGGAGGCCGGCGACGATGTCTGCCCGAATTTCGCTGTCGCGTATAAATTTTCTCGGTTTTCAGCCAAAGGCACGGTGAACGCGGTATAGTAGGGCGGCGACGCCGACGATGCGAACCTCTATTTCCAACGAGTGTTTGCTGCGATTATTCGCGCTCAGCCGACTAAATTTAGCGGTCTTGTGTAATTTTCACCAGCCTAGCAGGCAGTTACATTTTGATCTATTATGTACGCTATGGTAACTATTTTCGAAAATGAGACGACTCGTTTGGCCTGAATATTTTCAAACGTTTTGGAACAAAACAAGCTATACGTTATATGGGGTGCGTCGAGGCTGACTGTAGTTTACGGCTTTTTCATTGACTCGCAGCAACAACCAAAAGGATAAAATGGATTTGCTGATTACGTTGAAATTTCAGCAAAGCGGACTTATTCAATACAAGAACCGTCGTTCAAAAAGCTCCAGCTGAAAAAAACTATGAATATACTTAGTGAATTTGAGAACAATTTTCCTAATTGATGTTTCGAAAAAGTGATTCATTTTAAAATATCAACAAATTTTTCAGAACTGACAAATTTTGAATAATTTCTAAAATTCATAAAATTGGCAAATTTTGAGAAATTACTGAATTTTGAAAAATCGCCAAATTTTTTATTAGACAAATCTCGAAAAACTGATAAATTTTA
>JAAOIU010036934.1:0-10052 GCA_018107765.1 Hypogeococcus pungens | reverse complement strand
AAAAAAGACCTCACTAGCTACGGAGCATGTCATATGAAAGACCTCACTAGCGTGGTTTTGTAAACACAGACAACGAATACACATAAATTTGTTATTATTAACCAAGAAAACCATCAATAATTAAATAAACAATAGAAATCCTAAGGATAAAACACACATTTAAACCAATGAACTAGTATACCGGCGTTGACCACTCAATTTTCGGAATTTTTTCTCTTCAAAATACGATTTCTTGTAATTTCTTTATTCTGTGTATGCCATACAAGTGTTGTGTCGTGAACTGTAATGCTAATTGTAGGAAAGAGCCGAAAGCGTCCGTTTTCAGAATTACCAAAAATGAACAACTAAGATCAAAATGGCTTAAATTTATCAACCAAAAATAACTACGTCAATATTGTAGATAGGTGAAAATGGTAAACGGCATTCGATAGCTACTATCGAGGACCACCAGAATCACTAATAACCTCAAAATTCTCAAAAAGTGGAGAATTCTTTATTAGAATCACTGCCCCTCATTTGGTGAAAGTGTTTTTTGATTTTTTTTTCCAATGATTCGCGTCAGGGGAGGGAGAGGGTACAAAAAAGCAACGCTTTTCTTTCGTAGCGGGTGGTCACTTTCATTCATAATTTTCCAAATTTACGCAAAATCGTGCCCTGGCGAATTATCGGCTGCAGCCGATAAAAAAATCGGCGGCGGCGTAGACATGGTGCGAGTTTTTTTAGGCGGCGGCTCAAGCCGAGCGGCGCAGATCTCTATACTCATCTAAATTTGAACCAGTCAAAATCCACTGATTAAGTAACCGGAATTGAGCCACTGTTTTCAATCAGTAAAAAATTTACTGATTTAATCAGTAGGTTTTTTTACTGAAAAGTAAGTAAAAAAATTTCACTGAATGAATTAGTAAATTTTGACTGATTCAATCAGTGAACTTTCACTGTTAGTAATCAATTAAAATAAAATCGCTGTTACTGTTTTCCAATTAACTTTCACTACATTTTCAGTGAATTTTCACTGATTTGCAGTGGCTCAATTCTGGCTATTTCATCGGTGGATTTTTTTTTCTTTTTTTTGACTGATTCAAATTTAGAGAGTAGGTAACATAAGGGAAATTATTAAGATCTCCATCAATTCCACAACATCTTTTTTAGCGCATTCCCACTAACTTGTGAAGTTTTGGAAAAATCGATTGAAAAATCTCAAACTAGATATTTCATATCAAAAATTGAGTGTATCGAAAACCTAATTTTTCAACATACAGAATCAGCTCAAAACAGTAAACGTTCATCAAGAAAAAAAAATCAAAAACGTCGAAGGCATATCGAATCGTCTTCCCTAATGAATAGATTCACTGAGGAAACCTCTACGTGTAAAAAAATCGAAGGTAAAAAATGCGATAGCGCGCTATTTTATACGAGTCGAACTGAATCGATAAGAGAATTAAAAAAGGCAAATCGATTAGGAAAATATTTCTCATTAAAACTGAAATCAATTTTTTCATCTGAATAACTTGATTTAACTACGCGCGTAGTTCCGGTTCAATTTTCAGTACCTAAGGTCTGGCCAATGGAACCGAAACGTTCGAAGAATCATCCAACATCAAAGTAAGTACTAAAAAAATAACAAAAAAAAAACCTATTCATCATCGCGTATAACATTTTCATTCAGTTTGACAGCTTAAATTTCAATTCCATCATTACAGATGATACGACCCATATCGCTCATAAAAGTTGTAGTTCTAATCTTCCTGCATCAAACCTATTCCCAAACTGTGCCACCTTCTTGCTTGGGCTACTACAATGCAACGACACATCCTACCTTCGTCGATAAAAGTGGCCTTCTGCAAAAGTTTCTGAGCCACGAAAGACACCACGAGTACATAAACGCGCCTTCTGGTTTCGGTAAGACAGCTAACTTGCACATGCTCAACTGTTTCTTGAACCTGCAGCTGGACCACGAACACAAACCGATCAATTCGAATGAATCGTACGCTTATAAAACATTCAATGGCAAGGCTATCTGGCCGAGTAGCAATAGTATCATCTTGCCGACTACTCAAATCATCGAGAAATATTTGGCCAAAGTACCCGTGATCAATCTTAACCTCAGCTTTTCGTTCGATCCAACAGAGGTCATTACCGATCAACTGATCCTCACGAAATTGAACGCCAATTTGAAGGAATGTTTTCAAGAATACTCTTGGCTGCCGCTGGCATCGTTGAACGCAACCGATACGGCAACAGTGGAGGCAGGTTTAAAAGGTGCCATGAGTAAGGAACAAATCGAGGCCAGCCTTTTGACATTTTCTCGCGCCCTCACCAAACACTTCAACAGGAAACCGATTTTACTCGTCGACGATTACGATTCTCTATTCTACTACCTTCTTCAATACGGCGACGAAGTACAGGAAGGTTACAATATCATCAATAAAATGATAGAATCAGCCATCGACCAATTCAACGCCGACTCGGTTGAATTCTCGTTCATGGTCGGTATAAGTAGTGTACCGATGTTCTCAGCTGGCAACCTCGTCCTTCACGTATTCCACGAAGAGTTCACAATTGCCCATAGATTCGCGCCATATTTCGGCCTAACTAACCAAGAAGTGGAATTGCTTTTAGATAAGTACGGCTGTAGCGACGAGGAGAGAGAAAACATAACGAGGAATTATGGGAACTACGCCATCAGAAATGGAACCCTTTACATATCAAACTCGGTCGCTCAATATTTGGAAAACCGAAACGTCTCCGATACCAGTTTAAAGCTTTATTGGAAACCGACGAACGCGATCAATTTACTCTTCTTTTTTTACGACGTACCTTCTTTCTGCAAACACGTTCTCGATATTCTCGCCGGTGAGTTCCCGGTCAAACTGTACATTGATACGTCTTCGGTGACGTTTAAAGCTTTACGTTACCTGGCCAGTAATGTAACCAACGCTACCGATGAATCGGATGATAGTATTTTGCATCCGATGTTATTAGAACAAGGATATCTGACGAGGACTGGTGAACGCGATATGTATCTGTTACCGAATTTAGAAGCATATCACAGCCTGAATAATAATTTAGTCAAATATTACGCCAAACATATGAATGAAACGCAACATCTCAGGAAATATATTCCCAAAATTTAATATGTCAATTTAAAAATACTCAAGTACCTTGAGGTGTGAATTCGTTTTTGAAAATGTGATGATCCAATTTCGAAACATGCATCTAATCAAAGAATCCGAACAATTTTGGAATGGAAATTGGCCGAGAAAAGAACAGCTGAAATTCTCGTCTGAAAATCGTACTTTCAACACCATTTTAAATACATTTTTAAAAATTTATTTAATTTCTGTGTATGATATTAGAGGATAAAAATTCAATCAATTGGTCAGGACGGTGGGATTTTCGCTCATGATTACAACTTCGTGTGAAATCGTATTTCTGCCAAAAGATTTTCAAATTTCCAGGTGATGGTAGTAAATATTGGTCGAATAAAAATTCTGATGCCAGATTCGGTTGCTGTAGGTCACGTCACCCCAACTCTCTCAATTTGAATCAGTGAAATTCATTGGAAAACAGTCAGAATTGCATCATCGGCAAATCAATGAAAAAAAAATCACTGGAACTTCGTGAATTCCACTTATGATCAGTGAAATTTGATGATTTTTCCGGTGAAGTTGCCAGAAAAATCAGTGAATTTGATTGATGAATCGTTGAAATCACTGAATTTCAGTGATTTTTTTTACTGATTTGCTTGTGGTGCAATTCTGGCGGTTTTTCGGTGAAATTTTTAGTAATGCTGATTGAGAGAGTATGATGGGCATAAAATCATACGATTAAATATATGTAACGCTTCGTGCGGTTACAGCGCCATTTGCAAGAAAACTGGCCACGGAATTCATTTGTGAGTGGAGCACCTCATTGCTATATCTAAAATAAAAAGAGACAGGACTTAATCTATCTGGAACTTCTTTTGATTTCTTTTGGGGTGAATAAGTATTTTTCAAATATTCGACCGAGTTAATTTCATTAGTTCAACTTTACAAAGCTCTCTCTCAAATTTCGAGATAGAATTTACATTCTTTCTTGAATTCTGGTCGATATCGCTCGTTAAAAAGTTGAAAAGCTTCATTTTCAGATTACACTAAAAAGATTCAAACCACATTTGTAGCTTTCGACCTTAGAACGATGAAAATTCACTGATTGTCCCCGCATCTTGTTATGCCAACAATCCAAAGCTTTTCAGTTCACAGTCCTACCATCTCTTAGAAACTCAACGTTGATAAATCTAGCCAAAAGAAATAATAATAGTAAGAAGGTACATCAACATTATACTCACCATCGTCCATAATAGCAGTGGTAACATTCTTGCCGGTGACGCCTTGCGCCCAGGCTGCTTCGACATTTAAATCTAATTTAACTTTGCCGCCATTTTGGCCAGTGTTTTTCAAATACCATTGTAATGGAAAATACGGATCCGTAGGATCTTCGGCCGGTTTAATACCGGGCACTAGCGCTTCGACTTTCAGAGGCTTATAACCCCTTTTAATGCGCCTGAATCCGGTTTGTTGAACAGCGAACGCCACCTATACGAAAATCAAACGAAGCCGCACCGATAAAGTACTCGTAATTCGTCCAATCAAATTTAATGCGGTGGCGTAACAAAAGCACGTGCAGAATTAACACTTTTACACGAATTGCGATGCAATAGGCTTAAAAATAAATGCACATAAAAACATCAACAGCAGTTTAATCCGGCCACATATACATAATATCGAAATAGGCTTCGCACATAAATAAATCGTGAAATTGTTACAGCTCTGATGGACTACAGGTATCTCGTTTTTGTGTACAAATTCGGAGCCAATTTTTAATACCTCAGCGGCGCGCATATAAAATCTAAACGTTATTAATGGAAACAAAAGGCACACCTCTGTGTAGCTTTTCTTGCACACAAACCGGCCGAATATTCGAATTTACATGATGTAACAAAGAAATAAGTAGAATAGGTAAATTTGATACAGACCTTTTTCTATCTAAATACGAATTTCAACGGGAAACCTACCTACAATGATTGTGTAATTAATCAACTCACGTAGCACTTCCTACGCGCTCCAATTCGCGTGAAGTTTCACGCTACTTTTCACTCGTGAATTGCTTCAAGCAAGAATATTTTTCTTAGTTTTTCAATACCTTTTTAATATACGAAATTCAACCCAGTTAGTCGAGAATGGTCGAAATAATCAACTTCAACGTGGGTTGGGGAAATTCCGTGGTTTTCAATTTCAAATTGCTTGCGCAGCGAGAAGAAATTCAGAATAAGTAGAAGGTAAAGGTTCGATAACAAACCGATTTTGAGTGTTCCTATTTGAAGGAAATGTATGAAAAAAAATAAGAGGTAAGAAATGAATAATCCTATGCAGTAAACACTTCCACAAAAATTAATTAGTTCATACCTAGCGTGTGAAGGAACCCTCATACCTAATCATTCTCAATATTATTTAGATTCGTATTCAACAAGTAATAAAATGGAGTTGTTGGCCGTATCAGTTGTTCTTGAAATTCGCTTAAAACAGAAAATAAAAAAGGTACCAACATACTTCTTGCGTGATACTGATGACATACCTCTCAACATACTACACCAATTTAATTGGAGTAGGTAGTTGGTCGTTTGCATTTTTACAAAATTTTATTGCTCCCCAAATTTGAATCAGTCGAGAAGAGCAAAATCCACTGATGAAATAGCCAAAATTGAGTCACTGTTAATCAGTGAAAATACAGTGAAATTGGTCTGAAAAAAGATTTCACTAATTAAATCGATGAAAAAATTAATGATTGAATCGACAAATTTTTGTAGAAAAGGCAGTAAAAAAAAAATCACTGATTGAATCAGTAAATTTTGACTGACTGATTCAGTGAAATTTTTCATTTGATTCAAACAGTGAAAATTAACTGACTGAATCGTCAAAACTTACTAATTCAATCAGTGAAATTCTTTTTTACTGCCTTTTCAGTAAAAATTTACCCATTGAATTAGTAAATTTTACACTGACTCAAAACAGTGACTCAATTCTGGCTTTTTGAACCAGTGTGTTTTCGACTGATTCAAATTTAGAGAGTACCCCGACCATTTCTACATGTCATGACTTCGTACTGCTGTCGAAATTTTTTGAAAAAATTCAGGATTTTTGGTTCTGAAACCGGTTTATATTTCAAAAAGTAAATACATATTATTTGAACTATTGAACTGGTTAAAAAATTGTAAGAGGCAAACAATTTTCAATTTTTCAATTCACAAAATTTTGTTCAAGTCGTTTCAATTTTTCAATGTGTCTCCACAGCTTCTCCATCCCCAGATATTAGAGACTGTGCCTTGCCTTATCGAAAAAACTTGCGTCTGAATTTCTCACAAGAATAAACGTGTGAGCAGGAAACCTGAGCCTAATCGAATTCGTGAAGTTTACCTGGACTAAAAGTTACCAAAACGATAAATAGGACGCGGAGAACCATAACTTTGTTCACCTCGAAGTCCAGACCTAACACCATGGATTTTACTTCTGGAGGCATGCGAAATGGTTCTTTTACCATATTCACCTAGCTTCAATAATTTCAAAGGGCTATGAGATCATGAGAAGAACGCTTTCGAACTGCTAACAAAAGACGAACAACTTGCTGGAGTCGAGGAAAATGCCAATCCTGACAGTAGACTTTCTAGGAACCAGACAAGCTAGCTCTAAATGTAAACATATAATGCTAAGTACATGTTCAACGCTATAGCTCATAGTGGCTAGAATGTTCATCAAAACTCATTTTCACTTTCAGCCACAAGAAGACCCAACAAAACTGATCATCGAGAGAGACCTATCGTTAGGCATTGATTTTTCGAACACACAAATCATCGGAACAATTACTAACGGGAACTACAGTACACATAAAAACTATAGAGGCATCAGCCCAATGACAAAGCTACAAAAATCCGAAGGATGAAAACAAAGCAGACAAAAGAAAAGCTACCAGGGCTGTCGAATGTACGAATCAACACAATGAGGAAAAAGTACTCTTCAAAACAAGAGGTAATATCTGCTTTGCAGATAATAGAGCGATTCATTAAACATTATGGAATAACCTGGTACAATAGCTGAGGTTGTTCACTACGAGTAGGTACAAGACCAAGATATTTAGTCCTCAAGAATTACCAAACAAAATAAAAAAAGGACAATCGTAGATATCAATATCAACATCGTTGTACCATTGACACCGAAATTAATGAAGGAAACTCGCTACATGTTTTTTTGTAGTTTTCGTAGACGATTTTTTGATTTTTCATCGATTGGCTCGTTGAGCAATTAAACGCTAAATAAACTGCGAGACCCTCGAATCAACCCAGTCTCCTCTCCCGCATATCAAAACCCAAAACATTTTCCCTCTACAGTCTACTCTCAATTTGAGTCAGTGAAATTCACTGAATTTCATTGAAGTTTGCATTGATTTGCCTAGGGTGCAATTCTGGCTGTTTTCCAGTCAAATTTTCACCGATTCTGACTGAGGCAGTACACCGTCAATTAACCCCGAACATATCACACGAATAAAACCTGCACCGCAAAACTGAAATTTTCGCAACAACTTCAAAGAGAAAACACATTTACGACAAAACAGCCATAAATTATTCAGTTAAGCTGTTCGTGATACGCAAAAATAAATCATATTGCTTCATTTTAATTCATGTGCAACGCAAACGGCTGTATCGCGATGTTTCAGGAAGAAGGGGCAACGAGCGTGTGCTGAAGTAATTCTCTCGCACGCCTACATTTCCGTTCAACCATTCGCTCGCAAAATTTCTCATCAGGATGGGGTAAAAACATAGATTGGAAAAATTTGTACTTCGGAAAAAAATGTATACTTTCCTTCGAATAAATTTTTCAAACTAAGCGAAAATACCAACTCGTAATCTCGACGGATTAACTCGACATTGATGAAAAAAACATCCACTGTTGAATATTTCGTCGCTGCGCAGTCTGACCCTTCCACTACGGATAACATAGGAAAAAGGGTGGCTTGATTTGAAAAAAAAAAACAAACAAACAAAAAAGACTTTGGGGATATTTCCAGTGTAATAATTACTTCGGTAAATTTTTATAAAATACACGAACAGCTTAATGAAGTTGAAAATCCAGACTACACGAGCGTGCTTGCCGAGATTATTATTTAATTAACACAAATTCGTGTAGCAGATGTTGACGGAAAACATTATAGCCTAAAGCTCGAGATGAGCTCGTGTCAGCTGGTGCTGGTGGCGTTCTACATGACGATGCGACGCCATGCGTCGGCAAGGTTAATTCATAGAGCAGATTGTTTGGAATTGTTACGTACTTGTTCAGCGTGTTTTATGCGTGAAAATTAATTCGAAAGGAGGGTGCAGATGAAGCATGATGAGATATTCTCAAACGATACTTTACAAGATGTGGAATTAAATATACTCGTACCTATACTTCATTTTGAAAAAAGTTGGATCAAATACGAGCATATAAGAAAATACTACTTTTGTCAAAGTTAAATGGTAAAATTTGTAAAGATATTATTATAAAAAGCTGGTAATATAAAGTAGGCTTTTACCTTAATAATTTGGAATAAAGATTTGAGGACGTCAGTTTTCTTCAGCTACTACTGGCTTCAAATTTAGAAAAGCCTTTCATTTTGTTTTTCCGCATATTTATTCAACGCACATGTATTTATCACTTTTATTATTGTGAATTTTTCTCATGTTTACCCATTTTGTAATATTATAACAGTGATACAGAGAAACATGACTGATGAATATGTTATTCATTCATGAAAGAAAAAGTAAGTTCCTACGCTACAGAATATATACTTCCATATAAACTAAAAATTTTTATTTCTTACAACTCATGATCAATTTCTTTTTTGAAATTTATACTCTCTGAATCAGTGAAAATTTCACTGAAAAACAGCTAAAATTGCACCACAGGTAAATCAGTGAAAAAAATCACTGAAATTCACTGAATTTCACTGATTTTCAGTGTAATTCACCGAAATTCCTGTGATTATTTTCTACTGATTTGCCTGTGGTGCAATTCTGGCTGTTTCTCAGTGAATTGCACTGATTCATATTGAGAGAGTACCCTATTGACAAAGTTTTACTGAAACGCATACTGATAAACATGCTATTACCCATAACATACGCATGCGGGTTTCTGGACTTTTCTCAACAAAACGCATACCTATCAGTAAGCAGATAGCGTGTCATTGAAGCAAGCGTACTGCAAGCAAAAACGCAGACTGTTCTGCATAGAAATAGCTTGCATTTCTCAATGCATTTCACAAGCAAAAACACAAACTTTCTCATCTACAAATAACCTGAATTTCTCCATGCTTTTTCTTTCACATCTCATATAGAAAAAATACAAAAGTCGAAGGCCTGCAGTGTACTGCAACTGGTATTTTCATCACATATAAGTCAGCTGCTATTGCTTTCCTTCACCCTTTTCACCAAATTTCATAATGAAATCTGTTTTTGTCTCTTTCTTGTGTAAATAATAAAAAAAAAAAAATTGATAATTGATAGACAGAAATAGTTGGCTAGGGTATAGCTAGGTATTTGTTTTGTTTTCGTAAAAAGTAGATATTTCAAATAGTACTTAGTTTGATTAGTTTGATGTTTCCAAATGTACCAAATTGTCTGGAATTATATATAATTGTTCGAATTCAAAGTAGACGAAGTTTCGTGGATGGTGAGTTATAAAAAGCTCACTGAGTAAGGTTACGAATTATTATTCATTGGTAGTTAGACCGATCGTAGTTTTTCTGTAGTTTTGCTCACTGGGTAGTGATGGGTATGGGCACTGGGTGCCGTACCGTCACTAAGGAGCCAGTACTTCGAGGGGACCTGAAGGCAGTTGGCGGGCCAGGTGTGTAACCCGAGAAGTTGGTGCTGACGGGTAGCCACACCAGGGCAAAATGTAGTTGGTGCAGGCGTCTTTATTTTGTTGCAGGGCGCCGACCAGATCCCCCACGCCCTCGCGACTGTTTGTGAAAATAAACAA
>JAAOIU010036724.1:3193-13686 GCA_018107765.1 Hypogeococcus pungens | reverse complement strand
CAAATTAGTACATATTAATGGTCGAAACTCGAATAAAAATTCGGATATTTCCCTCAAACAATAATTCTTTTCTTACACTGCCTCAGTCAGTAAGTACACGAGCTCGATTTCCTTTTATATTTTTTTCTTCAGCGTGCCACCCTCACACCAACGTGATTCGAACAAAACAAAACACCAAGCAAGAAAACACGCTGTACACAATAAAATTTTAATTTCCACCATCAACAACATCTGTAGTACGATGATATGGTCGTTTTTGTGTGGACAAGACGGGAGGTAGCGTTGCACGTCGACCCGCATCCAGTTGCACTTAGCGAACGCGATATTTTCTTAGGTTATTATTTTTTCATTAGCGTTGCCGTTGCCACTGCCATCACCCCTCTGGCCTTTATACGGGCTCGGCACACAGTTTGGAAAAACCAAACTATGGCAAAAATTAAATTTCCGTTTTAGCATTAATTAATTAATTAATTACAAAAAATAAAGTACAACTCGAAATGTAATCGGCTTAAAAGGGGGCAATTATTAAATTCGTTATCTCGTCTGAAGTTCGGTCTAGCAGGCAGCGGTTCGTTGTAGGTGCGCGCGCGAGAGAGAGAGAGAGACAGAGAGAAAGAGAGAAATGAGAAGCGAAAAGACAACAACACTCGGATACCGCAAAAACTTAAGGTTTGCTTCTGTAGTTAAAAAATAACCGACGATGAAATTACAAAGAAAGGAAATTGAGATGAAATTCAGCATAAGATTTATACAAACGCAGGTACCAGCGTCGAGTTTACATTTTAATTGAGAATTAGAGCGAGATTAACGCGTTTAGTTACCTGCGAAGACGAACAAGCAGAGATACGAGTCGAAAAGATTTTCTCTCGCGCTTTTAGCTCGAAGAACGACGAATAAGAAAATATATACCTACTTTATACAATTACGTTGATACTCGGTAACGGGTACCTAGGTCGTTTATGTATAAAGTTTCATCGTCGAAATATGGCCGCTCTAGAATCAAGTACTACGGCGGCGATGATTTCGCGGATAAATATTACAAATTAAAAAAAACCGTCGTTGGTTAGATTAAAAAATAGCCAACATTTACGCTCACTTGTAAAATCTGTACAAAGCGTTATTAATGGAGCACGTGATGCCTGATGCCCCACTCGATGGTTATATCCGCACACAAATTAATCGAATTCATCCTTTAATCCCTCAAGCTCTCGCGTTTTTACTGGTTATTTCGTGGTTTATTTTGCGTACTGCAAAGAGCCATAATATCTCGATGCATACGCGTGTGCGGAATAAAGCGTTTGCGATCTCATATTTTCCATGAATTTTGCGAGGGTTGCACCAGCAGTAACTTGAAGACAGATTGAAAATACCCCACATTCAGGTAAGGTAAAAAATTCAATATAAAAAAGATAAAGTGCCTAAAATCACGACTGTTAAACTGAAACTGAAACCGAACTGAAAGTAAATGCATTTTCAGTTTCGATTTCAGTTCCCGAAGGGTTCATTTTTTTAGGCTTACTTCGGCACTAAACAACTACTAAATACAACAGCTGAGTTTCAGTTTCAAAGGAGAGAAGAAAATTTTCAATTTTTTTATTTTATTTTTTTTATTTTTTAAACGTGTAATTTTGTTTTTTTTTGAATTCATTACAATTTTTGTATTTTTTGTAAGTTAGCAATTTCTCAAAATTTTGATTTTTTCGGATTTTTCAATTTCAGTTTATTTACAACACGATGATAATCCCGCTGTAGGTTCCACTACACGGTCGATGATAATGTTCAAATAAGCATTTTTTCTATAAAAATTTCAATTTTTCGGTAGTTGAAAATTATTTTTAAAAAATAAAGTTTTTGAAATTTCAGACAATTACAAATATTCAAAAATTAAAATTTTTCGAAATTGGTAGTTTCCGTAATGTTATCATTTTTTTTTCTTTCAAACTTGTTAATAAGATTTGCCTACCCTACACGATTCATCAACTACTTTCAAAATTACATTTTTTTTTGGAAGATCATCCTCACTTTATAAAGATTAAAAATAAGTAAACTCCAAAAAAAAAAAATGGCCAATTTTTAAAAACTTATTAAATTATTGCCACTTTTTAGAAGTTTTATTAATTTTTCAAAATTTAATATTTCCATTTTTTTTTTTTTGAAAACGTTGAATGCTTTGGGATCTAAAATTGACGACTTTTTTTTTTTAAATTCCTCAGTTTTTAGAATTTTTAGATTCTCGAAACTTTGTCAGGTTTTTATACTTAATTCACTGAATAGCCAAATTCGCTAATTTTTCAAAATTTTAAATTAGCCAAAATCTAAAATTAAAAATTAATTTAAAAAAAAAATAATATGAACGTATCTATCCATTGATACATATATAATTGAAAAACTTTTCGCAGCTTTACAAAATTGAGAGAAACTCGAACACCAGAAAATCCATCAACTCAGCATAATGGTGATAAAAAATAGCAATGTGTCGCCGCGCAACGAAATAAATTCCAAGAAATCTCCTCGAAACGCTCAGTTCGACGAGAATTCAGCATCTTACGAGCCTTACAACTTCGGCAACGAAAACCATCCTACTATATTTTGGGGTCCGGTGTGCCATTTTTTCAAATCAATCGTCGGTACTGGGATTCTAGCTTTACCACACGCATTCAAAACAGTCGGCTACGGAATTGCGATTCCAGGCACTCTGCTTGTCGGATTCCTCTACGCTCACATCATTCATTTACTTTTGGACGTCGAGTACGAACTTTGTAAAATTTTAAGAACACCCAGACTAACTTATGCTGGCGTCTTACAGCATACTTTTGAACTGGGCCCTAAGCCTCTGAGAAGATTCGCATCAGCGGCCAAATTTTTCTTATATTTTAACTACGTGGTTAACGGATCAATGTATAACGCAATATTTCTCGTAATGATTGCTGGAAATTTGAGAAAAATTTGCTTATATTATTACAACATAGATTACAAGATGAGCGTAATTTTGTCGGTGATTATATTGCCATTGCTGATTCTGGGACTGGTGCGAAGATTGAAATTTTTGGTACCGTTGTCGATGATAACGACTGTTTTCAATTTCGTCAATATTTTCCTCATTTTGTACTTATCTTGGGATCAACGTAACATCGAAGGGGTCAAGCCAATCAACGACCTATACGAATTTCCGCCATTTTTCGGCATAGTTCTCAGCGCCCTCAGCAGCACCGGTATTGTGATTCCTCTGAAAAACGATATGAAAAATCCGCATAAATTTTCCACCCTCTTTGGCGTGCTAAACCTAGCTCTAGGCGGTGCGACAATTTTGTACGTGAGTTTTGGATTTTTAGGATATTTAAAATACGGTAGCCAAATAGAGCCGAATATTTTGGCCAATTTACCACCAGAAAATAACCTAACGTTATTGGTACTGGTGCTGTACTCTTTGGCTATTTGCGTTTCGTATACGTTATTCGTGTACGTGGCTTTCGATACGATACACAGTAATATAGCTCTTTCGCACAACAAACACCGCCGCGTAGTTATCGAATACGCTATACGAATCGGCTTGACCATTTTACCCTACTTTATCGCCGTGGCAGTGCCTAATTTCAAAATACTCGTTTCGATCGGAGGCGTTATTTCTATTCTAGTCGACGTCGGATTGTTGCCCTTTATTCATATATTACTACTGTGGACCAGAAAAAACACCTATAGGAAGACCTTACACGTGGCAATGATTTTCTTTAAAGACTCGATGATTATTATAGTTGCTCTGTTTTTATTCGCCAGCGCAGTTGTAAATGTGATTCAAAAATTGATGCAGTTTTTTGAGTAACGTATACTACAGAGCAGGGGAGCTCGGCCAATCGATACCTTTTAACGTACAGGGAAGTAGACTTGCATAGGCGCCTATGACAGAAAGATGATCATGGTTCAGATGAATTAATTTGGCCGTGATTAGAATTTTGGACGAAAGGTTTTGTATTCAGAAATTATTAAAGCGTAGAAAATTGAAAATATTACTAAACGTTTGTTAATGTAACATGAAACGATATCGGAAAATAAAGACAAATTATTGGAATGTTTTTTTTTTCTAGTTGAAACATAAACAAGGAGCACATTGCAGCAGTAGGATGAGATTCCTTCGTAATCAGTAGTACAACTCTCAATTTTAAAAAACTGCTGAATTTTACAATTAGCCAAATTTTTAAAATGATGCTCAATTTTGAAAAAAGTTTTGGAAAATCGCTAAATTTAAAAAAATTAAAAAATAATACAATTTTCAACATTTTTCAAAAAATTAAAGATTCTAAAAAATGGAAAAGTGTTGAAAAAACGACGAAATTTGGAAACTGAAAAAAAAAAGAAAATTTAGACAGTTTTTTCTTTCAAACTGTTCCGATCTTCCAATTAACTATGGAATTTTTGTTTCCTCCAAAGTTCTTGAAATTAATTTCCCAACTTCTAATTTCTCTAGGTTTTTTATATACTTAACTTCAGAGTTGTTCAATTTTTTTGAATTTAGTATTTTGATATACCTTTACCTACTTAAAAGTTTATGAGATGGAAATCGCTACCTCCGCTAGGCCACCCTCTTTGGGTGCATTTGATAAAATAAATCATAATCAATTGTTTCAATACTTCTTAGACGCATTTGGTTTTGAATTACCTACAATTCAATGAATATCCTCTCAAAAAGTTCTGCCTACTACGTGCAACGAAACCAACTACATACACCGCGATTACTTTAAATACTCCTCGTAGCTCCAGTTCAGTTACCAGCATGGAAAAAATGGTACCAAGCTAGCACATTACAATATACTAATGTACAAGTATCTCGCGTCTGTTGATAACGTTGTTACCACGTTTTCAGTGGCGACCCACGCTAATAAACAGATAAAAGATACAGTTTGCGTATGTGAACGAGTCCACTGTCCACTACTAATTGCCTTTTTGTCACTGTCATATGCGCAATGCCCTCGTCGTATCAAAATCCTCCAATTATTAACATCCTGTTTCTCTTTGTGATTTCGTACCTGTAATTTTAGGACTTGTTTTTGATTAGATTTGCTTTCTTCTCTCTTTACAAATTATCCAGAACGTGATTATTAATTAATTTAAACCGATGTGCATGTAATCAGGTAAAATTAAGGTTTCCTTTTGCTTACGTGATTTCTTTTACATACAGATACAGGTATACCAAGTAAGTATTTGTTGTCAAATATTTATTTCTCTATTTTTTCGAGTAAATTGTAAACATAACATTTGTCATGCGGAAGACACGGCGCAGACGGCGGCTATTCATCAAACGTTACATTGTTGAAAATTTATTCAACATTGTCATCTCGATTGTTTGCATTAATCTCGTACAGGTATATATAATAGGCAGCTGCCTACAGCGTAATACTCAGTTGGTTTATCTCGCAGCCCAGCTAAGCCAAGCCTCCAATTACCAGTACATGCTTTAAAATTTAAACTGCTGAAAATCTGAAGAGGAAAAAAGCACTATCGTCGAATCGGACAGTTATCAAAATCACCTCATTCATAAACTTTAGTAACTTTATTCCAGAAAAAAAGTAACCAAATTTTTTTCACCTGTAAATAAATACCCCTCTCCCCAACCAAAGAAGAAAATAAATGTGAAAAATTAAAAATAGAAAAGATGATGAATTTTGCCTTTTTTTTTCAAATAACAACTCTAAAAATTAAAAATTAACAAATTTTCAAAAACGACAAATTCAATAACTANACTTTTGAGAATTATTGAAGAAATCAACAAATTTTCTTACCGAATTTTTAAAAATTGGCAAATTTTCATAAATTATGAAATATTTAAGAACTTTAAAGAACTGGTAGACTTCCAAAAAAATTACTAATTTTAAAACTGAAAAATTTTCGATTTTATTTGACTTCCTCTCTTTTTTTGCTTACAGTTCAGCGAAAAAAGTAACCAAAGTGAATCAATGGACGAAAAAGTAGTAACATTCGTCCGATGCGATATCTGACAGTAAGACTGGCGTCCGCGTCATTTACTCTTTGCCTAGTCGTTACATAACCTAAATAACGCTTTCTCATCTGGCTCATTATGACACCACACGCTACTTCACCGTTTTGTCCAATACTAGATGCGTTCACACTACAAAAATTTGACATGCAGCGTTGCAAAGAGCACCCCGCGAGATATGTAATTGGCGTAACTCAGAACTCAGCTCTTCTCATCTTACCCCTCGGCCTGCTGTTCGGTGTCTTAACCTAGGTATACAGTGTCTATAATTTTGAAATTTTTTCATTTATCTCGATTTAAATTCGTCAATTTTCGCAAAGTTGCCAGTTTTCTAAGAATTTTCAGTTTCATTAAAATTTTTAATGTATCAACATTTTCAACAAAATTTTCAACTTTCTCAGAATTTCCAATATTCTAAGATTTTTTAATTTTCGCAAAATTTCATTTTTCTAAAACTTTTCAACGATTCTAAAGTTTTTAATTTGCTCAAAATCTACATTTTTCTCAAAATTATCAACTTTCTCAAAATTCTCCATTTTTTCAAAAATTTTATTTCTACAAAATTTTTAATTTTCTAAAAATTTTATTTTTCTCAAAATTATTACCTTTTTCGAAATTTTCTATCTTTTCAAAATTTTTAATTCTTACAAGATTTTTATTTCTTTAAAATTTTTAATTTTTACAAATTGTTTCATTTTCGTAAACTTTTGTTTTTCTAAAAATTTAAGTTTTTTAGAAATTTCAAATTTCAAATTTTCTTAAAACTTTAAATTTTTCATTCTTACAAAATTTTTATTAACCTTCGCTCATTTTTAATTTTTCAAAAAATTTTAAAAATTTTAATTTTTTTTTTAAATTCTTAATAAAATCTTACCTTTATTTTTTTTCAAAATTCTCGTTTTTACAAAATTTTTATTTTTCTTAACATTCTAGTTTTGATTTTTTTCTTCTAAAAATTTTAATTTTTCTAAAAACTTTCAATTTTTCAAAATTTTTTTGATATTTTCAAAAATATTGAGAAAAAACTCCATTTCTGAGAGTGCTTCACCCCTCAAAAAATTTTCCTCCACTCTTGAGGGCCTTGGGTTTCAATTGAGATCCTTCTGAGCACATTCCCGCGGAAAACTCATTGTTATAAATTTTTCCCACTTCCTTTGTAAAATTTCTGGACCAAACCACAAAACCACGAAAAAGAAATAATTTCTCAATGTCAAATTAAGTATTCCAATTATAATCAACGATCATAAAAATGGTAGGTATAATTAAGAATTAATTAACACTATTATTCAATTTTTTCGAAGATCAGTGAAATGAAAATCCGATATCATATTATCATTCACGGTGACGGTGACGCAAAGATAATTGTACCCAGAGCTGGATTAAGACGCCCCTAAGGCACATCGAAAATAAATTGATTCATCAAATTTATTTATGAAAAAATACAAATTTTTGAGGGGAAAAAAACGCCCCTTAAAAATTTTACGCCTTAAGTAATGCCTAGTTTGCCTAATGGTTAATCCGGCACTGATTGTACCGTGCTTATCTTAAGAAAATACTATCTTATCCAATGACGTAACCTAAACATGTAAAATTCGCGACAAAAAAAAGAAGAAAGAAAATTTATCAGGTTTCCCTTTTTAAAGGTCACATCATATGTTTGTATTTTTTAAGACACCAATTTTAACTACCAAGTAAACGAGGTATAGCGACATTCATACCCAGCTGAGTGCACAATACGTTTAGCACGGACGCATTATATTATTATACAGTGTCATACGTATTTGTGGTGGTAGGTAATAGTTTCAATGTTAATGTATCGGCGATAAGTTTCATGAAGTAAGGTTAAAGCTTTATTTTTCCTAGTATTAAACATCTGCAGTTACAGTTAACGTAAAGTTGGTATACACATACAGACGTAGGTAATACGGGAATTTGAAATTTTAAGCAAAAAAACCAGAACGTTGGCGCGCGGTACGAGGATAGGATACCTACGTAATACGTCGAACATAATGAAGAAGCACATTCGCAGTACGTGTTTACTCTTTTATAATTAATGTATTTTTAATGAAGCACGTTTGTACCGAGTAGTGTTTTGAAAAAGTGTGAAAAAAAAATACAGCAGTTTGGAAGCGAGAACTTGGCGAGCTTTCGATGGTAATAATGGATAACCGCGATTTCGATAAAGATCACGTCAATAGTAAAAGTTCGATTATACGTAATGTCGAAACGAGCAGCGTGAATTACAACTCGATCAGCAGCCGATTTCCATACCTGAGGAGTAATAGTCTGGAAACGATATATGCATTCGACAACCCCTCATTTCTGCCGGAAGGATTACCATCTTCTCAGCTTGGTAAAAATGGCATACCACCTTTGCCAAATATTCTGGATTCGCACAGCTTCTACGATCCTCACGATTTTGGTAAAGAGCAACACGCGAATTCGTTTTGGGAAACAGTACTGCATGTGTTGATCATATCTGCCGGCCCAGCTGTGTTCACATTGCCGGCTACTTTTCTGAACGTCGGTCCTACGCTCGGATTGATAGGCGGGTTCTTCATTGTTTGCTTTTACGCTTATAACGTACGTATGTTCGCTAACGCCGAATACGAGCTGTGCAAGAAAAAACGTATACCTAATTTATCCTATTCCGATACTGTATTTTTTTCCATCAAAAACGGTCCCGACCGAATCCACTTCCTAGCTCCGTATTGTCGCTATTTGACCTATCTCGTATTCGCCATTACCTGGGCTGGAAGTAACGCTTTCAACTTGATACTAATTGGAGAAAATTTCAACGCCTGTTATAATATGATTTTCGGCTATGACATAGGATTGAGAACGGCCATGTTGTACATGATTATACCTTTACTATTACTGTGCTGGATACCGAACCTAAAATACTTAGTTGCTATTTCAACTGTAGCCAATATTATGAACTTGGTCATCATAGGCGCGGTATTTTACTACATTTTTACCGACCCGACTCCGTTCAAATCACCTCCGGAAACCGTGCATTTAATACAGATACCTTTATTTTTAGGATCTATACTGTTTTGCGTTAACGGTACAGGTATTTTGATGCCGTTAAAGAACGATATGCGAGAACCAAAAAAATTCAACTCGCCAATTGGCGTTCTAACCGTTTCGTACGTATCGATAGCCATTTTATGTAGCGTTTTCGGTACACTGTGCTCGCAGAAATTCGGAGATGACATCAAAGGCACAGTGCTAATGAATTTACCAACCGAGCATTCCATTTTTAAACTAGCCATTCCGTCATTTTTATTAATTGTTAGTCTGCAATTTCCTCTCGTATGTTACGTAGTCTTCGATACCACTTGGAATAACATGTTACGCGAGTCGAAAAAGAACTTGAAACATAACCGAGTCGGCGAATACGTCGTAAGGACATCCATAGTTGTTCTAATATTATTAATGGCCGTCTCCATACCAAATATTCAGCTGTTTTTGTCGTTCAGTGGCACCATAGGCACGTCCATCGACAGCATGTTGTTTCCCACCCTCGTCGATACTCTGGTTTGTTTTCGAAAGACCACTAATAGTAAGAAGTATGTATTCAATTTATGCAAAAACGCCCTAATCGTTTTGTTCGCTTGTACCTTAATTATCTGTGGAGTGAACGATTGCGTGAAATACATTATCACAGCGATCGATTAGGGTAATCTTTTTAACGAAAAATCAGGCAAACGATACCTACTTCTTTTCATTTGGTTCGAAGTGATGGTATTTTTATAGACGTGATCGATTCGAGTAAGACGGTTGACAGCAGGTTACCTATACGCACGATGCAAAATGTATGGCCTGGAAGGGGCTACATTAAATGAAATTACTAACAAAAAAAAAAAGTGCTCCCAACATCGTCCGCCTACAGAAATGGGAAAAGAAAAAAGGGAGATCAAAACTTCACGATTGGACTATAGTCACTTGTTTATGAAAAAAAAACAAAAAATAGTCTACCTCCTTTCACGAATTTCTGTATTTTCATCATTTATTTTTCATTTTTCGTTTGTTTGTTTTCTTAATTTATTTGGATTCTTCCAACGCATTCATTTTTTTAGTTTTACATTTATTTTGTTACGTTTTCAATGAGTAGTCATTAAGTTTATTAACAAATCTTTCTTACGTATATATATCACAAGCCTTGAAAAATTATTGATATATAAGTAAAAAACGATATATATTAATTTTTAAGGCCAACGTGTACATAATGTTAGTGATTGTAATCAAATCACTGAGTATTCTTAGTACGTATTCTAGTTATCCATAGATTTGAGAAAAAAAACATTTTTAAAAATTTTTTTATTTAATACATGAAATTAAAAATTCATTATTGTTTACTTCATTTAATTCTTAAGTTCACCTGACTGGTAATGAAATGAGAAAGGATGCTTAAAAAATTTCAATACTCGAACGACGAGACTGTTTAATATATTCAGAAAACGTACGATATATTTCCAAAAAACCTGCGAGTGTACCTGTA
>JAAOIU010036410.1:0-10684 GCA_018107765.1 Hypogeococcus pungens | reverse complement strand
TTAATTTATTCATTGTATGTAAGAAGTAGTTACCATTATGACGTTATAATGTATCGCGGCTAGGTAGAAGGTACTATATTAGGAAGATATTTTACCAAAGAATTTTTCACAGCCCACAGTGATTTTTCTATCCAATTTTTCTTCAATTTAAAATTCAAATTCATTCACGCAGGTATACGCTGTTGTTTTATAAAAAATGATATTTAACGATATTCTAACTTTCATCCGTCGTATCGTTTCCTTATTATTTTAGATACGTGTATTTGTCATTTAGGTTAATGAGTTGTAACTATTTTTTAGATTTTACTGCATTATGCGGTAAAAATCAAGTAATTAATTGTAAGCAATAAGGACCAAGTTAACATTTGGCAGCTGTGATTATTATACGAAATTGCTCTTATTTTTGCAGTATTCACTATTCAGTAATACCAAACTTGAGCGGCTCATATGTCTATTCATTTTTCACTTAGAAAATTTCGAATCGTATACCTTTAAAATTATAAGGATTGGTAGTAATTTGAATAACTAGTCAAATTAACAACTTCATTTTGCGATTCAGTATTGTGTTTCCCTTGGTAATTGATGTTCAGGAAATAAAATATTTACAAAAATCATTTGCATTTATTCAGTTGACGTTTGTGTACATGCATACCTACGCAGTACGTACTTATGCTTACATTTGTAGTTTCAAACGCATTCGGAAAATAACATCAAAGTAGTACAAGTTTAAACATTCATTACTATATCTACGTATGCATAGCTTTAAACCTTTACTCTTCCAAGATTAACTCTTTAGAAGATTAGGTACTTAGGTAGGTACACTAGTAGTCCTAATCGACTCCAGACTAACAATTTTTTTTTCTGTTTGAAAATTTACAGTTTTTAGATCCCATTCACAAAACCCAAAATTGCTCCTCTATGACGTGTAAGTTATCCAGGTACATACTGATGCTTAATGTTTTCACACAAATTTCCAACGGTCGAAAGTCGTTTGTGTCCATCGGTTCAACTTAGTTTAAAAGCAACCTAACTACAGGACAAGTTTTTCTGCCGCAGATAAGATTCGTAAACGGCATGTTCGTTAATGAGATGCTTCTAGTCAGAATTATTAGCTTACAGTAACGCGTTAGACAGAACGGCGTGAAGATTAACTCGAAAGAACTCGTCTGATGGCAGAATTTATCGTAAATTATCATTCGAAATACTTAAATAAACAAAATTTTTATTCATTGAAGTCTTCGGATTGACGGTTGTGCGGTGGAAAATTAAATCGATTTCAAATTAGTAAGTTTCATTTGAATAATTTGCAACTTTAAAGGCGTTAAATTTTAGTACCTAAGTAAGTACTTACGGTTTGCAAATTTTTTTAAACACTTGTACCTATTTTGAAACGTCTTACACAGACAGTCTACGCAGATAATTCTCGGATTAATCCATAGCTGCAATACAGAACAATCATCTTAGTTCTTGCGTATTCGTTTTTTCCTATGTTTAAGCTTACTCTCGGTGTTTTGGGGGCCTAATTCGTTAAACTTCGGCAATAATTCGCCTTTTATCATTATTTCTGGAAAATTTATGCATAGAAGATTAAAAACAATTGGTGGGAAGACACAATGTGATATATGACGTCCATCTTCTTGAATTAACGTAATAATAAAACAGGAACCAGTTTTAATGTTAAAACCCATACCTACTTACTTACAGTTTTTTACTTATATGTCTGATTTTTTCAAGGTGATAACATTTGTAATTACGTTCGATTTACTAATCATACTCGGTAGGTAATTCAGTTGTTTACCGGCGTTGATATGTGAATGACGGTCTTATCCCAACAGTCTATAGTTCATTTTAGATATTAAGGAGTACATTACATATTTGTTTACGTACAATACCTTTAGTTGCCTGCTACCTACCGTTAAATATGTTGTGAAACTGGTATTTTATATTTTAGGTGAGTGTGACAAATTTAAATATTTGCTTATGTACTTATAATTTTACCGATGTGGCATTTTCCGACATAAAAATTTATTTACAATTGCAGGAAGTACCTATACCTAAATTTTTTTAAAGTTCAAACAGATAACAAAGTATCAAAATTGAAGGAGATAATTATTGATTATTCGTAACAGTTGAGTACCTAGATAGGTCTGTCGGAAATTGGTTCATCGCTAGCTCTGATGATATTATCAGTTGCAACCAATCCTATATCAATTCTCACACCAATTCATAATAGCTGTGAGAGCTCAACTAAGAAACTAGTTTTTGAGGTTAGGGATGCATCTATTAGAACATTTCAAGAAATTCTTTTGAGTAGGTAATTATTTAGGTATTTTTGTTCTACGAACTTACACAATTTGCATTGTTTTTAACACTATTCATTATTAGTACATTACATAACAGGAGCGGAAAGTTAATCGTGTTATTTTCAAATCTTGTTGCGTATGGTATTTTATTTTATATGAGAGGAAAATAAAATGAAAATAAAATTGAAAAATAGTAAAGGCCATATTAACGTGATATGACGCTTTCCACGCTGAAAACAGTGTAGGAAACCAGCCACTTTCCGATCGTATAAAATTAAAATTTATACTAATCACCCCCGATATCGACCAAGTACCTGAAATTTGTTACAAAACTTTGTTTTCGAGAATTGACTAATTACATACTTGATAAATAAGTACAAAACCAACGACATTGATGAGATAATCGCTTGATCTGAACGTCTTCGTAATAGGTAGATATTGACAGTCACATGTGCAGCAACAAGAGGTCATAACTTTCGACTTTAGGACACGATCCGTATAACATAAAGTGTGAATGATTTTTAACGGAATCACTGCGATAATTTGATTAGAGGTATCATGTTATAATTGTTCAATGTCGAATAGATAGCCAAATAAGTATGTAGCTATGTGCCACCTTCTAATGTACATATGAAACTGATAAAAAGTTGGGAAAACCTCAAAGATAAGAATGGAGGAATCGCAATAATGAAAATGTTTTCAAAATGGAAAATGATAAAAAGTTGGGGAGACCTCAAAGATGAGAATTATGATCGTTGAAAATTCTCCCTCAGGCAGTTTTTCCACGATACACGTACTAATCGGAGCGCTTGTATTCTGTAGTTTAATCTGTAGGTAAGTAACTGATTTTCGTTCATTGCACCTATACTCAACCACTCTACCATGTAGGTAGACTAGATATTTCATATGTATATTGTTGGAGTGAACCTTCTCCCGCATCTTCCACGATGGGAGTGGTCGATTAAGTCATACCTAATTACATTACAATACGTTGTTTCGGGTCTTGACTTACTTTTTGAAATTCTGATACGATTTATATAGGTGGGTGTTATTGATTAACAAAAAATTCTGATAGAGATAATGTTTCTATCGGTCCAATTAGGTTCAATGTTATTAACGAGTGAAATGAAAATAAGACTTTCCTCCCTAACACATTACTTATGCAAGTGATAATCATCTAATACTTATTATGATATTAGAAAACGAGTGTTTCATACTTGAAAATTTAATTTTTTGCGTTTCTGCTTTCTCGCAAAATTTATTTGATTTCAGATTTATACCTTTTTTCAATATGACTAATTTTTACTGCAAATAAGGTTATATCTATTGATATTTGTAATTTGCTCCCTTATACGTACTTAGGTACCTTAATTTCATCATCTTTTTTCGCAAATATTTAATACATATACATACTTGGAGTATTAAAACTCTTTAATATATATATATATTTTTTATTTTTCTTTGTTTCAGATACTTATTACTTAAAATGTTGTTTTACTGGTTATTGGTGGTTATTTTAAAATTCAGTACCGTATTCGGTGACGTAGAAAGACGAGTACGCAGACAAGCTGGTAATGTTTTGCTATTCAGCCAACTCCAGTGTATGTGTAATTTGCACGCACGCAAATGCTTGAATTGAGGCATGATAAGTTAACCATATTTTAATGCATTAATTTGGTAACAAATAATATTTCTTTATTAATTACCTACTAATTCGTCATTATATATGTAGATACTCGTACTTCGTACATAATAAGTATCGATATTGAAATACTTAGGTACCTACCTACTTAGGAACTTAGCTGCCTAAGAAAGGCAATTCTATAAATTTTACCGACAAAAAAGAAGACCTCATAATATAAGTTTTTGTAATTTTTTATAGGCCTTTTCTACCATTTCGGGCATGATTGCATTTCTCCAAGTAAGAGAAAGGTGAATTAATAATCGTTACACATTTGTGCTTTCATCACACCAAACCTTGTAACATTATATTTAACGAGCCTTCAGGGTGTTTGTCAAGGATATTCTTTGATTGTTCATATCATATCCTTCATCGATGACACGACTTCAAACTTGAGAATTCCGTTATTATTTAGCTGCTCCATCTTTTTTGGACATGATGGGAGCCTATCAACTTTACAGTTTTACCTCGCAGCAAAATAGATTCATGCGCACGGTTTGGCATGGTGCGAACCTTCATCAAAGTCTGACGTCAGATTCATTGACGTCAACGTCACAATCAAGTTATACAGATTTGTTACATTGTAATAGCTAAATTTTGAAGTTCGGTTATGATTTATGTCATACCTACAAAAAAGTAATAAAAACGAACGAAGGAGATGCAAGTTTTGCCTAATTTAAATTTAGAAGGCGTTGCATTTTGACTATTTGAAGCTTAGCATAATACTCGTATTAATAATGCAAAAATTTTAATTTTTATTACCTTCTAACATTTTGTAATCTGGTGTATTGCATAGTAAATTAACTCGTCCGATTGGTGTTGGATTTTTCGGTACTCTTTCAGTTTTTGAATGAATAAATTTTGGTGCGCTTACCTATGCGTGTTGATTCTTTGTTTAGGATAATCATTTGAAACATACCTTTCTTAACAACTTATTTTAGGTGCAGATATAGGTACTAAGTGTAGGTATGCATGGGTACTTAAAGGCAACTGACCACGACAAGTTGTGTTTTGGTCAAGTTCATTGCTTGGGTAACAAAAAAAGAAAAAATCACAAAGATTTAAATTTTAAAATTTCTGTTTTCAAATTTAGGATCTCTCACATGCGTTGATCCGGATAATCGACCAGGATCATGTATTCCAATCAGAAGTTGTCAGCCGTTGCTCGAATTATTGACAAATCGTGGACGTGAACCACCCGTGGCGAATTATTTGCGTCAGTCACAATGCGCTGCAACGATAAACAACCAACCACAAGTCTGCTGCTCTGGAATGCCGCCTATTTTTCAACCATCTATTACTACGCAAAGGACGACTTCTCAGCCAGTGAGCATCCAAAGACCAGCGCCTCAGCCAACTCCTAGCGGTAGACCTACGAATATCAACACTGATTATTCACAGTGCGGTAGATCGGAAAAGAAGGCTATTAAAATTGTCGGCGGGCAAAATTCAACTCTTGGTAGATGTCCCACATTTACTTAACTTAATAAGAATACCGGCCCGGGGAAAAAACTAATATCTAATCGGGTCTAATCAGATCCGAAAAGTGGCGTAACCTGATCGCATCCAAGTAAATCCAAATCAATCCGATTAAAGACATTTTCCCTTTTAATCTGAAAAAAATTACATCTAAATGGATCTAAGGAGATCTTTTAGATCTCCTCCAATTTTTTTGAATCACATTATAAATTCAAGGTTTTTATCTCCCTTACAAAAGAAATATGCAAAAAGATCCGATTGTGTCCAATTTTATTGGTTTGAAGAAAAAAATGTCTTTAATTGGATTAATTTGGATTCACTTGGAATTTACTTATTGTTAGATACATTTGGATCTGATTATATTACCTACGCCACTTTTTGGATTGGATATGACCATTGCGGGATCAGATCCGACTAGATCCATTTTTTTTCTCCGGGGGATTACTTAAAACGTTTTTATTTGAAAAAAAAAAAAAAATTAAAAATGCTGTAAGGTTTACCTTAAATTTGAAAGAATATTATTTTATTCAGGTGATTGGCCTTGGATAGCAGCATTGGGATATCGCACTGCGTCTAATCCAAATCTACAGTTCAAGTGTGGAGGAAGTCTAATTTCCAATAGATGGGTCGTTACGGCTGCTCATTGCGTTCGAAATATTGGTAGTTTAACACTGTACGTAGGTGTTCCTATTTTTCAAAACGAATTTCACGCATTCACTTCCAATAATTTATCAAAATCTTTTCATTTTATAGAACAACAGTTCGATTAGGAGATTTAGATTTGGATGACGATAAACCTGATGGTGCTACGCCGCAAGACTTCGTTGTTGATCAGATCATCCCGCATCCAGATTATGTTGCTAGTCCAATTCAAAACGACATTGCCTTATTAAAATTAAGAGACCCTGTAACTTTCGCTAAATATATTCGACCTATTTGTATTCTAGAAGGGCCTGAATACAGAGGTGATGCATTTTATGCCAAAAAAAAACCCTTCATAACTGGCTGGGGAGCCACCGAATGGCGTACGTATACTTATCTACAGTTAAATGGTTTTCGTAATTTTTAAAAATGTTACTTATAATAATTTTGAAATATGCCTTTTTTTTAGGAGGCCCAACAACGACTCAGTTGCAAGATGCTCAAATCGATATTATTGAAAATGAAGTTTGTGCTCGGAATTATTCTAATCAGAGATCAGCTCTAATAGATCAACGTGTGTTGTGTGCTGGTGGCAACGGGAAAGACACCTGCCAAGTATGGTCATAATTTTTCACGCTCATTTGGCATTTTGAACGTTTTTTGCTTTAAGTAATAATTTTCGTATTTGCTTTTCGATGTAGGGTGATTCAGGCGGGCCGCTGATTATACCTGTGGTAGCGCAAGGATCAACTGGCTACTATTTGGCCGGTATCGTATCATTTGGAATTCGATGTGCCGATGTCAATTATCCTGGAGTGTACACCAGAGTCGCTTATTTTGCTGACTGGATTAGGAGAACAGCTGGAATTTGAATTGTGTTCTTATGAAATTTAGTGTTATTGCCTATACTCAAAGGCACTTTCGACCGTTCAACTATACCTACAGTTAATTTTTCTACAATGTGTTATATTTCAATTATAAATAATGTGACTAAAGGAAATGTTTTGCACTTTTCAAATTAAAGTTATTACAAAAACTAATTGTCTTTGCGTTGTAATGCGTATTACCCACATACACTTACTTATTTACGTAGGGGGTATCCGTTGATATTTTTCAATGTTTGAAATTCATTAATGGGAGAAAGGAAATAGTTTTCAGAAAATTAATGAAATGTCCACCTGACAGGGTGACAGTGAAGTAGAATTTCGATCTGTTTTGTGCAATGTGCACTTTTCTTGTTGAAAAATCAATTTTTTGTTGTCTAATATTAATAAACAACGAAATAGGATTTTGGAAACATTTTTCTTCTCTAGGTTGACATAATTTTAACCAATAAAAATTACCCAAGGGAAATTTTCAAAGAATTTCATTCGCCTAAAGCGTCTTGGTTTTTTTGCCAGTCAGTAATAAATATCTCAGCCACCCATACCTACAAGTTGGTACAGGTACAAAAAGCGGAATCTCAAGATACGCGAAGTTAGATGTATGGCAAATTTCCCCATATGCACGACAGTTCACAGTAAAGTTAATGACCACTTAAGCTACGTAGACAGCTTTCCGAGGAAATGAGGAATTAGGTACGTTTCAATTCATAGAATGCCATGGTCTATTTTTACGATGGATTGGAAATCCAGTTGTATGCGAATCGATGCGGAGTTACCTTGACATTGTGTTTTTAAGATGTGTTTATACTGGTGATCAGCTCAGTAATGAAGTTGATGTCCGCTAGTATCCAACACATTTTCTAGTTAGGTAGATATGTGCGGATTAACGGATACTAGTGTTTCGTTGGTGTGCCGTGCGAATGCGTGATCGAAATTTCGTTTTTAATTCAAAGTATATTCGATACAAATTTAGTTTTTCTTTTGTTTTTTTTGATAAATCAGGCGGTTGTGAATATTGTAAGTACAGTTTTTAAATTAACCAAGCACTCTTATTTACTGTGGAAATTTGCACTTACTTGCATGCTAAATTTGGATATCGTCAAACGAGAGTATCAGTGACCATATTCACTAGATTAAAATCAACAACGTTCTTTTATCATACGTAGGTAACTCAGCTGATATAAGATTTAGGTATAAATTATTATGTAATACCTACATTCGCAAAAGGGTCCTACATAAAACATCGCTTGTTAAAAACAAAAAAAAAGTAAAGTAGGTAAAAATAGTTTGATTTCAATTTTGAGACTTTTTGCGATGATTCTAGCGTCTCGTTCCCAAAAAAAAAAACTTATTAATAAATTTGCAATCAAGGACGGCTGAGTTAGGTACCCAAATAACTGTTACAGTACCAGCTCATATGGGTCACATTTCTTCATTTTAAAGCTAGGTCAGCAACCTAATCAATAAATATCTACATAAATGTACATTTTTTAAATTACAGAATCATACCAATCTAAACTGAAATGTTGTTCTATTCTTTGCTTTTAACGATGCTCTTGTGTAGCGAAGACACAAATAGTTACCTAATCAGTCGACGATTTATTAGACAGAACGGTAATAAAGTACATAGGTACATTTTAAATTGAGCCATGTTTTAAGAAATTTTGGAAAAGTTGAAACCATTGCCTTCTTACCTAATTTTTAACTTATTATGCTTTAGGATACAGTCCTTGCTTCACCCCGGATAATCAACAAGGAACTTGTATAAACATCAAAAATTGCCCAAACTTGTACAATTTGCTGTCAACACGCGGACGAGAACCAGATGTGCAGAGCTATTTGCGTAGTTCGCAATGCGGAGTGGAGTATAATTGGCCAAAAGTGTGCTGTAATTTAAATTCTGGAAGTACTTCACCACTTTCACCTACACCTATTACGCCTACGCCCGTTTCTATAACTCAACCTTCTACCCAAAAAGTAACAACTGTTAAAGGGAAGCCTACGAAAGCTACAAACTTTGCAATATGTGGCAAGTCAGACAAAAAACAAGAAAGAATTACAGCTGGACGAAATGCGACTTTAGGTAGAGTGTGAAAGTTTGATGGGTTTTACTTGCGATGGAATGAGAAAATTATGAGCAGTAAACTTGATTTAGGTGATTGGCCGTGGATGGTGGCGGTTGGATACCGTACAGCGTCAAATCCAGGACCACTATTCCGATGCGGTGGTAGCTTGATTTCAGACAGATGGGTTGTTACGGCTGCTCATTGTGTGCAGAACACTGGAAGTTTGACACTGTTAGCACTTTGAAAGTTTGAGCTGTAAAAAAAGAAAATTCTTCACGTCCGGCGTGAAATGGATTTTAATTTTTCCAATATGACGTAGGACCACGGCCCGGGTCGGAGATCTAAATTTAGATGACTACGTTGATGACGGTGCTTCACCTGTTGATGTTCCTGTTGAAGAAATTATAGCTCATCCTGAGTACAAAGCGAGCCCTGTCGTCAATGATATTGCACTCCTACGTTTGAGGAATCCTGTCACCTTTACTAGTTAGTACAAAGTCCCCTAGTAAATACTTTTTATTTTTAAAACTTTGCACCTTGACGTAGATTTTTTTTGATTTTTTAGGACTCATACGTCCAATTTGCCTTCTGAGTGGTAACGAACACAGAAGTGCTGGATTTTATGCGAATAAGAAACCATTTATCACAGGATGGGGAGCTACCAGTTGGCGTACGTTGAGTACCTATTTTCCATCACTAGTACACATGTGTTCTTCGTTAGTTACCTATGAAATTAAATTATTTTAGGAGGGCCAGCTTCTAACGCTTTGCAAGAAACACAAGTGGATGTTATCGACGAGGAAACTTGCGCTAAAAATTATGCCAGTCAAAAATCTATTATCGACCATCGAGTACTGTGTGCTGGTGGAAATGGAAAAGATTCATGTCAGGTAGATATGTGCATAAGCACTTACCTACTCAGTATCTTACCTTCCCATTTCAATGATACATAATTTAGAAATAATTTATTTTCTATTTATCGATAGGGCGATTCTGGCGGACCCCTCATCATACCAGTTAGAGGTACTTACTATTTAGGAGGTGTCGTGTCATATGGTGTAAGATGTGCTGACATGAACTTTCCCGGAGTTTATACTAAAGTTGCTCAATTTTCCGACTGGATAAAACGTGCAGCGGGAATTTAAATTCTACGTTTGGTGCTATTGTAATTTAGACAATCGCCGACTGTTTGTGATTATAATATGTTATGTTATTACCTTGTCAATTCGTAGACCAAATATGCTTGGTAATTTAAGTGTGTTGATGCAGAATATAAATTTTATACTTTTTATACCAATCAGAGTGTTTGCATTTTACCTACTTTTTTCTTTTGTGATGTTTTTGTGTTTTTCATCGTCCATTCCCATTCGTTTTGTAATTTAGGAGATTGTACATTGTACTATTAGGTACCTACCTACATATATCTGCTCTTGCTAGAAACGATTCTTTTGAACACAAAAAAAGTTGGAGTGAATAATAAAAACACTATTATACATAGGTATACCTACTACGCATTAAGTTGACATTTTTCAAATGTCAACTAAAATTTAAAAAATGTATTCACAAACCCAAGTAACTAATTATTTAATATGCATAAAAAATTGGGCAAAATTAGTGGCTATATATATA